>JTDE01002370.1:34244-45331 GCA_014338405.1 Paragonimus skrjabini miyazakii
AACTCGTGCCTTTGCGATCCTCGCTGATATCTCGTCAGCAATATTACAGGCTGACGAGATAGTGCTACCCAAGTGTGTGAAACTGTCCACAGTCTCAGGCGGATTACCTGCAATGAATGCGTCCTGTGACGCTGGCCACTACCACGCCGCACGGCCCTACAGATCCACCCAATCGACAAGACCACATATATCGATCAGTCCCCTCCACCCTGCATCACCAGCCGTTACATGGTAAAATTACAGAAACCTGATTGGACAGCTACAGGACATCGAGCAGCAGCCGTGCGTAGGTGGCAGAATTCAGCCAATCGCAAAAACAGCGTGCTTATCCTAATTTTACCCTTTATTACGCGGAATTTTCCGCTGAATGTGTTCATAAGGTGGAAGTCAAGACAACAGACCTTACCCCCTTCGTTCCGACTTAATCACATTCGAAAATCCGTCAAAAAACATAGCAAGTTGATGGTATACGAATGCTTCCTTATGAAAACCCTGCTACTGCGAAGAAACGACATTGTCGTCTGCAAGATGTGCCACTATTTTATCTATGGTTAGTCCTCCTAGGGCCTTCAGAACCATGGGGGTGATATCCACAGGTATGTATCTAGCTGCCTCCTTGTTCAACCTTCTCCAATACTCTGGATTAAGCTTCTTCAAAGATCTTTCGAAGAATTCAGTGAATGGTTCAGCCACTATCTCAGTCAGCTGTTTGAGTATTTCTGGGCATATTCCTGCCGGCCCTGCCGCCTTACCGGATTGAAGCTTACCGAAGTAATGATCGATACACTGCTGTTTCATCATAGTGTCTTTCAACCTCATAGTCATTTCTCTCAGGGTGTCCTCAGACTCAGCCGAAGTCCGAACTATAAACCTACTGAAGGAAGTCACGGAGAACATCCGTTTTTAGTTTACTTGTATAAACAGCGACACGATGCATGTTCTCTGTAGTGGAATTCTTAGCCGTGATAGCTTGAGTACCCACTGGCAAATAACGATATCTCAACGACAGTCGAGAGAATGTTAAATCAAATAGTTTGGACCTTCATTGGTGGGATCGGTGTACAAGCTTAGTTCAGTGGCGCTCGTCCGGACCGTGTCCTATCTTGTTCACTTGTGTTGTAACTTGTTCCGATCCGGGTCCAACCGCATCATGCCGCACTTAATCACATCCAGTTGGAGCGTTCCAATTGGCTGAGTGTGCAGGCGGTGACCACATGCACGTGCGTGCGTGCGTTCCGATGTGGAAGAAGGTTTCCGGGCCGATGGGTGTGTGGGCGTGATTGCGCAGGTTGGGACAGTAAGCGTCACTTAACCTTAGGCTTGTCAGGTGATGCGCTGCGTGAGAGGGCGAGACGACGGCTACATCTCCTTTTGCCCCACCGCCACTCACGCAGCTGGTCCAGATCTCAAGTAATGGTATGATCTGGGGTCACTGTTGGAGTTTACATCCAATCACTCTGCGTATTCGAGACGACATTCATCGTGAACCAACCGCGTCGTCGTCCTTTCAGCATGATGCAACGGGTTTCTTTACCGGTGGCTAATCTTGTTAAACCTTTTCTGAGTACTGCTTTCTAGACTGGACCCTCTCTAAGCTACCGTTCCATTACGAAGAAGCGTCCTTGTGTGTTACCCGTTGCATTGTAGCAAGCACATCCATCAAAACTGTCCGATTACTCCCAGTATGTTCTTGCATAAACACACACTGTTTGCGTGTGGTACCGAAATAGTCCTGCTGTCTGCTCTACTAAGCTCCGGCGCGTTTATGTTACGAAAAGTTCTGTCTAGCGGTTCAATTCCTACCATGTTTAGACTATTTTCAAGAATCCAGCGGTTACTTTTGTTCAGCGGCACTGCTTTGGTAAAACTGTTATCTGTACCTAGGAATGGTTGCAATTATCGCTAAGCAAGTGACGGGTGTGCTTTCATCATCTTCACGGATAATGAACCTCGTGGCTACGCCTTGCGAAATTACTCCGACAAGCATTCACCCAGATAACCCCGATGTTTGAACTACATAGCCCAGTTTTCGACTGATGGTCGCCATATATCTAGGTCTGCGAATGCTGACTTGGTTGCATTGTCACGAATACATAGCTTTGCCATGGCTACCGACTTCAATTCGCATAGCAACATAGAGGTCTTGCAACAATCTGTTTATGAATGGCTTGAAATACATCAATCTGCGCATCAATGCAATGTCACTGATGTCCTCAGCTGGTACCACTGCGTGCGTAAACTTTTCAGGATATCCCAGGCTCATCGTACCTCTCTCTTGTTAAAGAACAGCTCTCAAACCGCTGCACGGTCTGTCACACTCGGAGGTGCGCACAACACTGAGATAGATCGTGAACCTATTCTTTTAGCCTAACATAACTCGTGTTACACTGGGAAGTTTGTCAGCTTCGGCGATTGCCCTGAACACGTCCACCTAAGGCACATCGGATCACTTTCACCGCGCGAAGTTTGAACATTGTGAGTTCGAATTTCTCTCCGCTTTGTTTTATTGATATTTGACTGCGTCCGTAACCTAAAGACTTTGAGACTTTCGAATTAACCCACTCTTATTCGCGTAGTCGGCCCGGAGATGGCGTAAAGATCCAGCTGTGGATCTTGTATAAAGATTGTCCGCACGAGGGACCACGCCATGCAGTGTTTGCTGTGCGACGCATGGTCTCACACTTCGTGTCTAGGCATGTCGAACGAGGTTTACAAAATGTTAACAACAACACAGCTGGACTGTATCCGCCTTGTTTGTCTCTGTTGTAGAACCGCTAGGCGGGCCCCTAGTTCTGAAATAGGCACCTTACCAGTGGATGTGACATCCCCTGAGCCACGGGCTGTTGCCAGTAAGGTATGTAGTGCAAATGGTACAGACACAGCATCCTATGCGTCAGTTGCCTCAGCAGCTCCATCAAGGGAGTTTACCCCGGTTGCTCCAAAAATGCACAAGCCCATTACTACTGTCAACCAGGCAACAGCGTGTAAGCGAAAGCGACCGAATTCCGAGGTTCTTCGCTCGGTACTACCCAAGAAGCCCGATGTTGCTGTTTGGGAGAGCGTTGTTAATAACAGCGTAATTTCGGCGAAGTTCTCCAGGGGCACCAAAACAGTCGCTCCAAAACGGTTGAGTTCATCTGCTCGAGAATATTCTGTTATTGTTCAAAACCTTCCTGAATGTGCCGCCAGCTGCATAAAGCTGCGAGACGGGCACGATCGTGAGCTCTGGGTTAGTCCCTGCACCAAGATGAGCATAGATCCAAGCGTCCCAGATTCTCTCACATGCTAACAAAACTCGGCTAGCAAGGGTCGTGCTCTCGTCTTCTAATTTGACAGAAGACGTTCTCCTCGCGGCACATAAGCTGCTCGATGACTCCGGGGCCCGGATAAACCCTGATATACCATAGACTGAACGCCAGAGGCGAAAACTCGCTCAGAAGGGATCTGGAACCACTGACCGATCTCGCAAAGTTATCATTAGGGGTGTCCCCGATTCCACCACTAACAATATGAAACATGACAAAAGTCATTGGCGATTCTTGCCAACTGCCCTTGAACTTACCAACGTCCAGGTTCAACGTATTCATCGAATCCTGCGGCCGAAGCTGGAGTCGGACGGATCCCGACCACGACCACTCAAAATTGCTGCCACCTCCCATGAGATGGCATCACATATACTGGAGCGGTTCCGCCACCAGCGTCGTCTTATCCCTGGCGGGATTTCGTTTCACCCCGATCGTTCTAAAGAGGAACGAGGCTTATTAATAGCCAATCACCGCACGCGTGATAGTCGCCTGGAGGTTCCTACTAAGGATTTAATGACCTGAAAAAACTCACTAAGCCGGCTCCTGTGGTGTCGGCGACCTCCGTCAGCGTTGCGTTTTGAATGAAACCCCGTTCACAATCGCCGGAAAACGTCCATTCGTTTACTATTAACTCTGTAAGGTGCATGTACACAAATGCGCTTAGCTTGATGAATAAATTACCAGAACTCCGCGAACTTTGTTCTGCCACAACGTCTCGGATTGTTGTCATAACGGAGTCGTGGCTGAGCACTTCCTATCTAGATTCTGAAATCGCTTTAGGGGATATGGTTATCTTCCGCGCGGATAGAACTGAAGGTGGAGGAGGAGGATCGGCCCTCTTTATCCACAATTCTTTTCAAGCCTTCCTTTATAACAATCCAGTACTTACCGCGATTCAAGAAACGGTCTGGTGCTCGATTCACTTAAGTGGATCAGAACGCTAGCCAGTAGGGGTTCTCTAACGTCCTCCAACTTCGGACAATTCTAAAGACGAACTCTTATTATCGGGATTGGAAGTTTTGCCCACTCTAGAATTTTCCTAAATTATCTTAATGGGCGACTTCAACTTACCCGAAATCAACTTTCCGGCCTGCTCGTACACAGGCACTGAAAATTCTATCTCTGCACGATTTTTCCACACAGTCGGAGTATTAGGTTTTACGGAACACATATCAGGTTTCACACGGTGGCGTACTGGCCATAATCCGTCGCGACTGGATTACCTACCCACTAACGAAGAGTTGATGGTAGACAACCTTACAATCACCGCACCATTCGGGCTAAGTGATCACGCAGTCGTCTTAGTTGACTTCATTTGCAGTACGAATGTGGTCAGCTCAACGACGAACAATCGTAGAAACTTTCGGAAAATGGACGTGGGAAACTCCGTGGCCACTTGGAAATGCAGTCATGGGCGAACTACACCCCACACCACCCTGCAGATTATCTCTGTGAGAATCTCACTGCAATCATTTTTGCAGCCGTAGGTGAATCTACACCACTATCGGGCTCCAAACGAAATAAGCCTCCAAGTCAACCACACTCTAGTACATTTAAACTCATTCTAAAGAAGCCGTGTGCTTGGACGTGCTATCGATTATCAGGATCCGAAGCTGACCAAAGACATACGCTGCCCTAAGGAATCGGTGCACATCACTAATTCGCCGCGACCGTCTTCATTACCAACAACGTCTTACAGAACGCTTAATTGCTGATCCGAATAGCCTCTTCCGATTTGTAGCATCAACTGGCGAGAAAAAAGCCGGAATTCCACAACCCCAAGGCCCATCAGACCTTACTAGCTCTGATACGGAGACCACTGGTGTCCTTGCTGAGTTTTACAGCTGCCTTTTTGCGCAGTAACCATCAGTTCATCAGGTTCGACTTGACACTGAAATCGATGGCACTTACACTGTGGATACTTCCTCCACACCGGTGTTGGCTAAACTCAGGTGCCTTAGGGACAGCTCTCCTGGCCTCGACGGTATACCACCTAAGACCCTGCAAGAAGCGGCGGAACAGCTTGCTGACCCACTTAGCCTACTGTTTACGCAATCCGTCTCCCAGGAAACAGTACCTAGCAGTTGGAAACCCGCAAGCATTAAACCAGTTTTCAAGGGTGGTAGGCGAAATTGCCCCAGTGACTACAGACCAATTGCGTTGTTGTCAAGCGTTTCAAAAATGTTAGAGGCGCTTGTATACGACGCGTTTTACAAGTATCTCACCTCTCATGACTTCTTCTCCAATGTCCAACACGGATTTCGCAAGGGCCGTTCGTGTACCACAAATCTACTAATAACCACCGACCAGTGGACGAAAGCAGTTGATCAGGGTAATGGAATAGACGTCGTATATCTGGACTTCGCTAAGGTATTCGACCCCGTGGATCACTGTCTAATGATCGGCAAATTTTCCCATTATGGGGTGTGGCAATCTTCTCCAGTGGTTTGTGTCGTACCTTGCTAAACGTCTGTACAGGGTGCGCGTTAATGATGTTTCCTCTACCTGCAGGCCTAACCTCAGGGGAGTACCCCAGGGTCAAATTCTTGGCCCGCTGCTATCTTTGGTATTCATCAACGATCTCCCACTCTCAATCACCTCTCCGTAACTACTTTTGCGGACGACATCAAAATTTGGAGAGCTGTCAACACAACCGATGATTCTATCGTCCTACAGAAAGACCTCAACGTTCTTTTCAATTAGTCTCGAGTGAACCGACTCGAATTTAATGCTGGTAAGTGAAAAGTTACACATATTCGCGGCTTCAAGAAAACCACTTACTTCCTCGACGGGTATCCGCTTCAGGAGGTTCTTATTGAGATGAACATAGAATGCACTGTTTCGCACACTGCCGAGCTTTGCGAACGCTGAAACAAATGGAGAACAGACCGGCAACATCTTGGCGTTATTGAAATGCCTCTTCGGCCAGTTCAACCCTAATTGTTTTCAGCTTCTTTATAACAGTTTCGTTCGACCGCATCTGGAAAATGGAACTGTAGTCTGGCCACCGCATCTCCAAAAAGACAAGTTACTTCTGGAGACAGTACAACGAAGAGCCACTAAGTCAGCCGGGGGCCTTGAAACTAGACCATGTGAGGAAAGGCTTCAATCTTTGAACATGTACTCCTTAGAGTACCGTCGACTTAGAGGTGACTTGGTATTAACCTTTTTGATTATGCAGTCCCCGGAACATCCTTGCCAACTGATGCTCAACAAGGGGAGTAACGTGACACTAAGGGACCAACCCCTGAAATTAAAGGTCCAACATAGCAGACTTGAATGCAGACAGCTTTTTCTCATTGCGCGTTTGCAAGGCTTGGAATGCCCTACCGGACCATGTTGTTTCTGCTAGTTCTGTAGCAATTTTCAAGACTCGCATTGACCAACATCTCTTGCATTAATTCAGATACTGCACCCCTTTTCCACATTTCAGCCTGTTGATGAGGACGCTGAGATTCTACGCGTCGAGATGCGGAATCCTCAAAAGCTCCAGCTTCCTACTTCTGTTTACAACCTATTGAACCGATTGAACCATTCTCGGAGCCACGCTGACTTCCACACAGGTATCAGTCAATTTACTCGCTGACCAGGAGTCGTACCGTTAACAGATCAATCAACGACGTCTATAGCCTGCAACTTAGTCAAGCGCTGAATTGCACGTTTCGGTTGCTCATTGACAATTACAACTGACTGAGGTATATTACTTGGGATGTGCATAGTTCCAAGATTAACCAGGATTGTAGGCGTTCACCTAACACTCATTACAGCATATGGTTCTCAGGTGAAGGATCTTTTAGAGCGTTTCCACCACCAGTTCGTGGCCTACTAACGTGGTCATGAGAGGGACAGATTGGATGAGTCTTAATTGAACATTCACAATCGCATCAAGGACGGTACCAAGATACCAGTGTTGATCGTCTATGGTTTTTCTGTGGTCTGCGGGCACACCTCTTCCAACAGACAGGCTAAGTTTTTTGACACGCAGCAATGCATCAGCAGACTAGCGAGTTATTCACGGATGCTACACTGCTTCATGCAGCAGTTGCTGAACAACCGTCGTCTTATGCTCCTAAAATACACAGCGCCAATTGTGCAGTTCACCGACATGATGTTCCAAGGTCGAAACGACCTAAAAGCGGCCATTTGGGTGCGAAAAGAGATTTTTCAAATTTTTGCGAAGTATCAAAGCACACATTTTAGAGCAGATTGATATTTTATTGATTTCAACAGCAGGACAACAGTAAGAAAAATCGGTCTTACCTAACGATCACTCTTGCACCTACTTCTGTTAAAAAAACGTTTTTGCATTTTTTTCTATAATTGCATCACAATGGCCTTCGCAACCGATTTTTCGTTGTGAAAATGCTTCCAACAGACATGCCATGGCGAAATGCGTATTTTTGCTTCGTGAAAACGCTAAATTTTGCATGGCTTGGACGATATACTTGAATTTGCCATTCCCGGCCACTGAGTTTGCATTGTATTTCACACTAAATATCAAAGTAATCTCCAACCAAAAGTATGCCACCAAATTCAGAGGTTGGTTATCTACCTGCATGCTATGTTTAGTCTACTCACCTATCGATATTTCAGAGGAAAACCGGTCGACGAAGTTTTATTCCTGAAAACGATTGCACCTGATGCAACCACGTGTTTGTTTTATCTACGGTGTACATGGGACGGTGTAAACATGGATGCTTTATGTCATAACTTATCAAGGATATTCTACTTACCGTCTAGTTGGTTGCCTACTGACTATAGCTGAGTGTGACTTGTCATTTTTTCACAGCTCAATGCTAACTCAGCTGATGGCTAACGACCCAATCTTATGGTCGTTATTTCTCCGGCGGTAACATTGATTCTCAATTGTACCATTTCGACTATAACAGTCCAATCTTCCTATCATAGATACTTTTCATTCTGATAATTGTACGTCTATGTTCCCACTGGCTGCAGACTCCACCGATGATTATCAGTTTTCAAGTATTTTGTTGCAATCCTAGTAATTTCATGAAGGTCTATCAATTGAAGGCGTATTTCTCGGCAAGTCTCTTCTAGAATACAAGCATAATGTATCTTAAACTGTTCAAATGGAAGTTTGTCTTGACTTCACCCGTGTGTTTCTCATCGATTTTGTCCATAGCTCACGTCAACTGGACGAATCAGCTACTGGTGTAAACGCACATTGTATACTTATGCGTTTTTCATAGGTTAAATCAACGCTGAGTGTAATCGGTAGACCGTAAACATTTCTACCTTTTAGTTAAAAATATTCTGTGGCTACTGATGTTGTTGAAATGTTGTGACATGTTTCAGTTCTTGAAATCTACAAATTCTGTCGCCGAAAATATTTTTGTTTTAATCTTTTGAAGACGTAAGCATGGAATGTGCGGTAGTTCAATAGCATGGGGATAAATGGAAAAATAACAAAAGGTTGCATTCTACGTTAGTTCGGAGAGTTCATGGTAGAATATGATGAAAATCGATGTCATAGACGAGTAAATATGCTTTCATTTAAATTTGGACGTAATTAAGCAGGAAACCGTGATTATAATTTCGACAATCGGACCTTTGTTAAATTATGAGTACTAAGCTTCTTATAAATCTGCACACGTAAGGTACACTCATAAACTTATTTCAGCGTAGGATATTGCACATAACTGAACACATAAGTGTCGTTTTCTTTGTTATACTCGCCATGCTTTGCCATTCGTTGCTACGACGGTTGTGAACTTTTCCATGAAACCATGACGTACGCGGGAATGGAGACGAGGTGACCTGCTGAACGAACGACATCGAGAAACACTTCTAGCTTGAAAGCTTACGATACTTATAGCTGCTCCGTCCATGTGTCCTACCTTACGAGTTACGCCAAACTGTACTCCATCCTTAGACACATAAATGCTCTATCCATTACAGTGGATCTAAACACTACAAAATTCAGGTACAAACTCGAGATCAAAAAGGTGATAAAAATGAAAATGATCAACTCACAATAGTTCGTTAAAATGCTTTGATTTATAATTCCACTACATCAAATGCAGTATCCAACAGATACGATCCGTCGTGTCGTTCCTAATTAATCTTGGAGGTCAACAACTGAGGTAATTCCAATGACAGATGAATGAGGAACTTTGCCGCAATGGTCGCTTGATTCCGTTGGCTTCTAACTCTCCAAAATTCAGTGCACCAGCGACCTGAACGCAGAGAGAACGCAAGGCTCGCGAACCAAAAAGTGAGTGAGTTGTATTTACTGATTATCGATTAGTTCGATTAAGTTGGTTTAAACGTTGGCTGCATACGTGAAGTTGATGGAAGTGAAAAGCCCGAATAACAATCAGAATTTTGAAATAGAAAATAGTGTGCAAAACGTTACACCATTCGTCCTACCCTACGAGTTTAACAAAACCGCACCTTAGGTTAAAACACATAGGTTGGCGAGCGAAGTAACTGGAGACGAAAACGTTGGGATAAAAACGTGAATTATGTATGTGATGATTGTGGAAAAAGGTATATAATACCCCCGCCTTTCTTTAGCACAGAATGTAGCCATTGGTTTTCACTTGTTATGGGTGTCCTCCCGGATGACTGAAGCCGTGTATCACATGAAGGCTTGATCATCATGTCGTTCATCATATCTGATATCTGCAAATAATTCTGTACGCGTATATGAAGGAACCTCTTTTCTTCAATTATATCAACGGGATAACCGTTCCAGGTTATGTTGCTTCCCGCTTTTTTCGGCTCGTGTGCAAACGGTACACTGTCAGCGGACTGACCTAAGTCGACATCCGTTGTAGTTGTTGTGTGGGACTTGCTCCTCATGCTCCCTGGGGAAGTGCGAACAATGGCTGAAATAGAGGGAACTGAGAAAAGTATGGATTCGAAATGTGCACTTACCAGGTGACTATGGTTGAAGCTGCTCGCCATAAAATGGGCACTTATTTATGTCTGCCATTTGCATACATTTAGAGTGAAAAATCAACTGATCGGCATCATAGCAATTGCTATCCATCGATATCGGGTCACCGCGTGTCCACATGGTAACCCTGTTTTAGAATTCTTTACTCATCTCGGCAGCATACTGCTTGTGGGCGGGTCCATGGGGACGTTGTACAAAGGTAAGCACCAATTTACTGACAACGACCTGCGGCCAGTATGTATTGACAGGTTACTATTTTTGTCTGTTTTCCCTAGCTGCAGACCTTACTGATGGTTAATAATAATAATAATAATATATATTTCTCAACGCATTTGTGAGAAACACGCTTGGATGTGCGCGATCATGACTGATAATTACATGCGGTACAAAGCAACAAATGGATATACAACAAGACAAACATGAAGTCTGTTGACAAAAGAAGACGTAATCAAAGGGAAAATAGTCACAGTTTACAACATTCGATTCACACATAATGAAAGAAGGTAACTCGTCTGTTCCACGGATTCCGTCCAAAAAATGAGACGTTACATTAACTTACCTTTTACAAGGTTAGGTAAAGACGACGTTTCAAATATTCCAAGGTCAGGCGAGGAAATACGTGCAAATTGATCCTCGAAGGATTTCGCCGTTATTTGACGTAATTTCATTCTGAAAAGTGTTGGAATAGTTCAGTTTTAGCAAACGAGGACGGGGAGTTCCAAAATCGGGCGAAGAATTGAGCGGATTACAGCACAGGACTTCGATGATTGGTGGAAAGCATTAAAATGTTGAAGATTTCACTAATCGCTCGGCCAATACGGGGTTTTGAGCGCCCATTCATAGCGGAAACTTTTCTTGCA
>JTDE01002371.1:0-26689 GCA_014338405.1 Paragonimus skrjabini miyazakii
GGTGGTTGCCATTTGAGGGTAATTTTTTTTCATCCAGGCTAGTTCGAAAGCTGTGGGTCATTTGCTTGTCACATGCCTCTGGTTTGGTCGGTTTCCACATTGCTGTTTTTTGTAATGTTTTATGGATAATCTTAGATAACGATATGTCACGTCACTCTGAATGTTTGTGTGATATAACCTACTTTTATTATTCAGTGAAGACTTGCTACAACTTGACCTGAAGATTAATTTTCACCTAGATGTTTGATTTTTGGATCTTCATACTCCATAAAGCCATCTAGTTAATAAACTTTTGATGCACCATGAGTTCCGGGCGAAGGCTGTATTGTCGTACCACTATATATAGTCGAATACGGCGTAAACGTCTACGACTTGGCATCAGTTTTGTCGGTGTTTCCTCCATTACTATCCCTGTCACCTTGGAGAATGAAATTATTCCATCAGAAAAACCTGGTAGTCCCTGATTATGTTCTTTATTTTAAGTTGTTGATGACGAAGATGACCAGGTAGTGAGGGACATGTATCCAGCCTCATCTGTTGAGGCGATACGCAATCAGCACGGTTCTTGTGAGTTCTGTGGACAACATATTCAATTGTTATAGTTGATACTACGGTAACAGCTTCATCTATTCCTGTCGCAGTGAGATTATTCTTCATTCACGCGAAGTCCCTCATGGCCACTGATCTGAAGCTGCTTATCACGTTATTGAAGCCGCTCGTTCCTGAGTTGCCTTTAGATCCAAGAACTGTGCGCAACTCTCCAAGGACGTGCCCAAAGAAGATGCTTCTCAAGGGTTCGTACGTGCACATTAAGCTCCACAACTGCCTACAAATTGTACATAAAAAGCACCAGCTCAGAGACGGCGACCGCTTAACTTTGCAAGTTAACGTCGATGGGCTACCTCTTTTTGATTACCGAGGCACTGAGATGTGGCCTATACTTGGTCGTATTATTCGGCCGTTTATTAGCTGTCCATTTGTGATTGGATCATACTGTGGCGGTGGCCGTCCGGAGCCTTTGGACGTATACATGGGTGATTTTGTCACAGAGACCAAAGACATTCTGACGAATGGGGCCTACCTAGAAGCGCTCGGCATAACAGTTTTTGTAACGCTTCAGTCCATTATCTGTGTCACTTTCCAGAGTCGTATCGGTGGTTTCTCCCGGGCCGTCATTTCCGTTTGTCGAAAAGTTAAGTGGCTGCAGCGAAGGAAATCCGCCTGAAAAACAGATATCGGAACTGGGAACGGACAACAGGGAGCTGAAGGAACTGCTACACAAGTCATTAGACAAGCTCGTAACTCTTGAGGTCATGATGAACAATGTGATGGCCTATATCAACAGCAGCCCAACGCCGCAATCGCAACCAACCGTCTCCTACAGCCACGGCAAATTTCACTTGCCAATGTGGGATTTGGAGATTTTCCTAAAAACGTACAATGATATGGATAACGAAGAAGTCTACAAAGATTTCGTAAGCGATGTGCACGATAGTTTCCTGTAATCTGGATTCGTGGAATATTTCTAACCTCAGGTTATTAATCAAAGAGGAAACGTAGTGTTGACGCCTTGTATTCCCTTGAATGTCAGCAATCAACTTTTACTTTCAGCTCATTGCTAGATGCAAGCAGTTGTTATGATGTTGTTGATTATTGTTTTTCGTTCGTAGATCCGCACCCTTGCAGTCGTTCACCGGGGACGCACAGTTGATGAGTGCACGCGAAAGATATGTAATTTTGTGTTTGCCAAATCATTGGCGATGAAGATAAACTGGCTGGGACGAACGGAAAGTGTCGCCTAATGAACATTAACATCTCCCAAGCAACTATCAGTAATACGTTTTTGTTCTAAGTTTTCAAAAGACGCTGTTTTATCTGATCGAAACTACCCCCAAGAAAGTGAGGGAAATGTTAAACATTTCATCATGAGATGGTTCCAAGGAGCCAAAGACAGAGACGGTGGGAGATCAAAACGCCGATACTCAGAAACTAATCGCAAACAGGTAAGAACCTCCAGATTTGCGAAGGTCATTTAATTAGCAGGGCAATCCGGAGCTGGAAGACGCACAAAAAATGCCTAGAAGTGGAAGCCAGAAGAAAACATGAACAGGTACGGTGTATCGTGGATGCATGGTTGTAGTTAGTTGCCGTTAACCCACTATAAAAAAGCGCCGCTGAATTCGTATGATGTACCTTCTTTTATCCAGGTTGACCAAGTAGATTTGGATGACCACGAATGATTATATCGAAAGGAGGTCCGAAGATCTCTGGAGCTACTGTCACCACCGGGGGTACATGCACCAGGTAAAAGTGCCTCACAGATTTTGACTTAACATGTTGACAACTTTTAACGCGAAACCATTGACGTGAAGTGGATATTTATCAGAATCACAGTCTAAGTTCAGGTGCCACGTAAGGGTCTATAATGCGTGTTTCACATAAACTGGATTTTTGATGTAGTAAAGCCATGCCTGTTACAAGTCCTGTTGATTTGTGTTGTTTGTTCTTATCTAGGTTCATTTCCAATCTGGAAATATTTCTCTTTAAATTTCAGCATTGCTTTCTTGTTTTTCTCCATTGTTCTTTTTTTCACACCCTGTTATTCCCTCTTTTTTATTGTTATTTTTCTTCAGGTGTTGTTCCTTTCGTATTTCGCGTACAGCATGCTGGATTCGAGGATGCCTTCAACTTCAACGGGAATTGTTCCCAATTTCTTTTACTTCTTGTACTCTATCATTATTTTAAAATGAAATATACATGTACTTTTTTATTGCGGTAAGTTTCGTTTTGCTGTTAATTGCGGCGTGTTCAGCGGCCACTTAGAAGATATTTACGTTAGTATGTTCGTCGTAGGAGCAATTCGGAGAGTTATTGGGTGCATCCATTGTCCATCTCTATATCGGTCCGCGTTAGATCATTTGAAGGCATTCGTAGTAAACGCTTCTTCACGAAAATGATCCTGTTGAATTGGCTTGACACCCTGTTGCAAGATAAGGTCGATCGCTAAGAAGAGAATTCGGTGAAACTTACGAAATAGTGTCAGTAGGTCGTAGGCGTTGGATTACATAAGTTTCGGACTACTTCAGTTGTTGAAGTGAATAACTAGGAATGTAAGGAAGGCTCCGTTAGCGCAGTTGGCCTACTCGGATCCCACTCTGGCCTACTGGAATCCCACTCCGATCCGACTCTGGCCAGAGTCGGACCGGCTCTGGATTTTGTTGCACGCCCACTCGGATCCGACTCCTTGCCAACTCGTGCCAGAGTCGGACCGACTGTGGGCCAGAGTCAGCGTGTTTACTGGGTCATTTTCATCCCCCAATGCCTTTACTTGTCCACATTGAAATCTGCTTGTTGTACGGCGAGTGAATCATCGAATAAAGTTTGTCATCAAACCCATCACCCTCCCATTATGACTTCTGAACTGCGTTAACCTAATTCCGGTGAAACTTTGGGCAGGAGAAAGAAAGAATAGGGAGATGGCGACGTAATAGATCTACTAGATTTGAATTATGCAATAAAACTTATGTTACATCTCTGGGATACAGAATGCATAGTGTGGAATCTTGCAAACCGAGATGACCAGTCGAGAATAACGTTATGAATTAACATGGGGTATATTGCAGATAGGCGAAATCAGCGAGCAAACAGGCGCACGGCAAAACAGAACGATAACACAGCTAAACGGTAAGCGAGTTTGCGGCATGAGTTATACGTTCCAGCGCTCTGAGTATCTGTTAGCATCCTCATGCGTTCAAATCTATGTTTAAATTCGAAAGAAGTTTCGCAAAGGAGTGCAACTGACAATCGGAACTCCAACATAGTCAATACTAAATAGCAAGGGTCGCTACAACGGCCACTTCGCTTACTAACCGCATTTTACACGGCAAGCAACAATGTTACACATTCGCCGCTGGATTGGACTTGAAATGTTGAATGAAAAATTCGGTTTACGAGGTACAAGTACCTCGTTAAAATAACCGAAGCATGCAATTCAAAAGACATCACGGAAGATTTGGTCACTAAGAAACCGGAACAAACGAAGTTAAGACACAATTCGGAGCGTCACTTTCACCCTCTTCGTAGGCCCACGTAAAAACATTTAAAAGCGTTCAAGCTGGACGCTGAATGAATCACCCTCCGGAATGATATTTGAGTGAAACTGACTTGCCAATTCAAGACAAATAAGAGTGCACGCTAGAGACGATTAATGGTGACACGAGTTGGTGAAACACACTGTCATAACGGTAGCAATCTGTCAGATTTGGTTTATGTAGGATTCAAATTGTTTGGCAGTAAGTGCAAGTAAACAGGACCGTGGGAAAACAACGCCAGCGCACATTTCGGCTAGCCGACTCCGAAAAACCTTTGGCCAGAGTCAGTCCGACTGTTGATTCTGTTGTGTCTACTCGGATCTGACGCCCGGCCGACTAAGGTTGGTCGGCTTGCCTCATGAAGTGTAAATAAATGAATGCTGATAGACGTGTAATTCACTCTGTTGCTGACTGACCAGTAATGCCGACGAATATATGTACTGAACCAGATGAACTTATTATGTGGAGTTTGAAAAGTTAGTCCATTCCACTATGTTGCTCAGAGCCTAGCCAACAAGCCACGACAGGTATAAGCGATGACAACTAGACGGATGGGAGTGGAACTGAGTTCACCCTTAACGGTGATGACTTATATGCCGGGTTAACGGATGACAGCCACCGTGATCTTTGTCCGTCCTTGGACTCATTGGGCAAAGTTAGTTATGAGGAACTTCAGACGTTCAACTTTCGGGCAGAAGGCGTGGTCAAATCCTTGTCCACTAAGTCAACCGCCAGATATGCCACAGGTGGCAGAGGGCAACTGAAATCAGTGTTGTCACTTTGAGCCTGATGATTATTGCCAGTACGATACGGATCACAGGAGAGAACGCGTTCGCCCAGTTAGGGAAATGTACTTAACAAAATGCAACGACATACAGATTCTACTGTATGTGCCAACCATGGAGCCAGTGGCTTGGAGAATTCGCATCACAAGTTAAGTTTTAGTGTTTCACAAATTGTTATATTATCCACTGAGTGGCCACATAAAAGCAGCGTACACTGCAGAGTGAGATGCATGATGGGTAAGGTTAAAATACCGAACGTATTAATGCTGAGTTTCGTGCTTAGTGGAGTAATTCAAGAATGTAACTGGGGCCGAGATAAATTAAGTTAATGGCCCCTTGCCTGTCCTACTTAAAAAACAAAGTTGTCTCCAAATGTAACAGATGACACCCTGGCAAAATCGCATGTTCCGCGTACCATGCAACACCCGTAGTAACCAGGGCGTCAAAACCAAAGATCTTTCTTCCAGCATAACAGTATTGCCGGCAATCCAAGCACTGTAAACTTTATAAATGGCTGATTGGTGGCGGAACAAAGACCCGCACAAACGCTCGTGGGCACAAAAGAAAGATAGTGCGCTTGAAATTGTATGTGATTTTACTGTACAATTGTTTTGTACTACTATCGACTACGATGCCCCGCCCTTCGCCGTGAAAGCAAGCCTAACACACCACTTAAAAAGCACACTGAACACTTTGGAATGGAATTAGATGTTTCATGATTTATAGAAAAAACGAGTTGTGTAGAATAACAACGTATCAGGCTAACACCACATTCCGTTTGTGAGACCAGTTGTTGATTTACAAATTGGCTGTCTGACCACTTGTGGATATAGACTCAGTGAGTGCCAGTGACGAATCGTTGAATGGTCGAACCAGTTAACCCGAGGCCAACTTGCGCAGAATTTCTAATGGTTCAGCACCGACCCGCAAACCGAACGAGGCACCCAATCGATGGTGAACCGTTTCTAGGAGTTCAAAGTAGGACCAGACAAAGGCTGGTGTGATCTGTAAATAGGGATTAAAAATATTAAACGATATGTGGTCAAACGGACGTCAGCATGACCTGGAAACGCTGATTTTTTCTGTTTTCAGACGAGGTATAGAACGCACGTGCTGCTCTAACGAGATGTAGAAACAAAACATTTCATATGCAAGTCGAAAGTTTAGAAGTTTAAAAGATTTGGTGGTATGTCAGGATATTCAAATTAGTTAGCAGAGCCGCTCGCTATAATGGAAATCATTACTCAGGTGGATACTAATTACTCAAGGGCACTACTAACAGGCTGATTTTATTTCTCTCATCCGGCAACGGAAAGCTGTGCTGTAAACAGGCAAGAAATCAAAGAAGGTTGTTGAAGTAGCTGCTTGCGTTGAGTGTTTGACGATTGTTGTGTTTTTATTGAAAATCCTCGTCCATGCTTAGTAACTTTCCGTTGATCATTCCCTTCTTACATTGAAAATCTTCTTGGTAGTGATTGTAAGCCTTCCTTGCAAGGACTGACACGACCACTCAAATTGCGCGCGCGACAAACCATTTCTCCCACAAACGTTAATCTTGACGTATTACTAAATCTTGATATTGTTTACTTGTGGAAACCGGTTTTGCCGTCGTTCTTCCTCGCTACTTCCCATTGCTGGACCACTGTTTATATGTACCCTGGTTTCGTTTGCACTCGATCGTTCCGCCATCACGCGACTGTTGCATTTGGTCATATTCAAGTGAACCGTTAATCTCGGAACTTGCATAGTTGGTGGATTCAATATCGACGTTTGCTGTTATCTTCTCCTATTCAGTTTATGCTTTTCTGTAGCTTAGCACCTCATCAGTGAAAAATTTCTCAGTAAGACTGTCTTCTCTTTTGGATCGGTTGCCCAGATGGCTCAGAAATTATAGACGCTCGTTGCCTATAGACGCGATTGTTCTATATCCAGTCAATCGATAGACGTTGCGAGTAGACAAAGCGCTGCTCGAACAAACATTAGACGTCCGGAATTAGCATACGTCATACTTGCAAACATCACAACTGATTATCGCTGAACAAATAACTTTTTCTGATCTGTAACGTTAGGTGACATAGGGAAAGATGGGGTTATTCAACTTTTCAGCTCAGCAGACCCTACTAGCTCTGATATCAAAGCCGCCGATGTTCTCACTGAGTTTTACAGCAACATAATTGTACAGTCGCCGTCAGTTCCTCAGGCTATCCTTGGCACTGAAATTGATGGCAATTCCACTGTGGATACTCCCTCCACGGAGGTGTCAGACAAACTCAGGTATCTTAGGGGTAGCTGTACTGGCCTAGGCGGTACACTTCCCAAGGCCTTGCAGGTGAATAGCTTGCTAGCCCACTTAGCCTACTGATTACGCACTTTGTTTCCCAGGTAACTTGCGAGCATCACACCCGTTTTCAAGGGCGATGGGCAAGATCGTACCAGGGATTACAGGTCAGCCGATCTTCTGTCGAACATCTCGAACATTTTAAAGGCGCTCGCATGTGAGTCGCTTTGTAATTACCCTACCAATCGTGACTCTTCCAATCTACAGTGTCGTTCGTGTACCACAAATCTACTGAGAGCAGGCGGCCAGTGGACCAAAGCAGCTGATCAAGCAATGAAATCGACTTCGTATCTCAAGTTTGTCAAGGTATTTTGTCGCGTTTTACCGTAATTTTAATCGACAAGGTTTTCCGTTATGAAGTACAAAGGAACCCCGTTATACCATGCTAATCTTCTGTACAGGGTGCGTGTAAACGGTGCATTCTCCATCTGCAGGCCTAGCCTCAATGGGATATTTCAAGGTCCAATTCTTGGTCCGCTTGTGTTTTTGATATTTTTCAACGATCTTTTTCTTTTAATAGCTTGTCCGTTGTTACCTTAGCGCCGTAAACGCTACCAACGATTCTCTGATCCAGCAGAAGGACCTTAGCGTTCTATTCCATTGGTCTATCGAACCGACTGGAAGTTTATGCTGAGAAAAGTGCAATTATGCACAATAGCAGCTCTCTGAACATCACGTGTTACTTTGGCAGGTACCCACTTCGGATAGTTATTGTCGAAAAGGATTTAAGACCCTTTATTTCGCGCACCTTCCCAAGCTTTTGAGCGTGGAAGCAAATTCAAAAGGGGCTAATAACACCCTGACGTTATTGAAACGTATTTTCAGCCAGTTAATCCCTCGTGTTCAGCTGCTTTGTGACAATTTCGTTCGACAGCACCTGAAAAGTTGAGCTGTGATCTGGTCACCATATCTTCAAAAGGACAGGTTACTCCTGGAGACTGTGCAGTGTAATGTCACTAAGATAGTTTGGGGCCTGAAAACTAAGCCGTATGAAAAAAGACTGACATCTCTGAACATGTACGCCTTGAAGTATCGTTGGCCTAAAAGTGACTGGGTGTTCACTTTTTCAATAATAAGGTTTCTTGATCATCCATGCTGATGAATGTTCAACCGAGAGAAAGCACGAAACTGAGGGCCACCCACTAAAACTAGAGTTCCAACAAAGCAGACTGGAATGCAGACATAGCTACTCCTTACTTCTTGTTTCCAGGGCTTAGAATGTTCCACCTGATCGTGTTGTTTCTGCCAACTCTGTAGCATTGTTTAAGGCTTCCTTCACCGACATCTCTTGCCTTAGTTTGG
The DNA here is from genome assembly GCA_014338405.1 of Paragonimus skrjabini miyazakii. Taxonomy (NCBI): domain Eukaryota; kingdom Metazoa; phylum Platyhelminthes; class Trematoda; order Plagiorchiida; family Troglotrematidae; genus Paragonimus; species Paragonimus skrjabini miyazakii. The sequence goes on from JTDE01002371.1 coordinate 8,517, forward strand.
ATACTGCATCTTTCTTCTTTGTTCCAGCCTATTGCAGAGGACTTCCAGATTCCGCACATCGAGATATGGAGTTCACAAAAGCCCCTGCCTACTACTTTCCTCTTTAACTCATTGAACCTAGTGGGTATGTTAAGGAAAGTGGAGAAGTATACTGCTTGCTTTTGCCGGCTCGCATCATCCATAACGGCAAGTTCCGGTTTTGTATTGTACAGATCGATCCCGAAAGACTATATTTTAATAACAGACTATTGGGGTTAGTTAGAAAAATGCAACCATCCTGTACACATTGTTTACTGCTACGTGGAAATAAAGATATTTGACCGAATTGCAAGATGAACCACCAGAGTTTGGGTTTTCAGTGAATGCCGGAAAATTTGTGGAAGGATTACATGGTTTAACAGCCAGGAACCACAAAACACTGCGAAGTTCTGCAAAATATTGGAAAAGGGAAGTTGATATCAGTTAGTCGGTTCGGACCTGGCTACCTTGGTTTGCCAGTTTAACATCCACAATCTTAAAGTGAATAAAAGAATTCGTTGCCACAGCCACTTATTGAGAAGTTGCATACACACGCCAGCAATGTTCAGTCAATATGAGTTCATTCGGTGACCAACCTACTTAATCAATACCGTGCAGCTATGAAAGGTGTGCTCATTTCATCAGTTTGTAGTAGTCGAGCATCCAGTATCATACCACTTACTGATCACAATTGCAAAGTTGTGTTAGGCACTCGATCAGTAGAATGTTAATTAAAAGAACGACCCACCGGCCAAAACGCAAGCGACAAACATTAACCGTTAACAAAACCAGCTGGAGAACAATTGCGATCAGTTGGTTGAGTGACATAGACCCAACTTATGGATGATGTAAATACGACAACTAACCTAATCATCTTACAGCAAGAACAGTTTGAAAAGGAACAAGAATGAACAGGAAATTCAGCACAGATTAAAGGTTACTGCTCGCTATCAGATAGTAGTAAGTGAAACAAACGTCGTTCGGGTTGTTACTACTACTGCATCAGAACTAGCCATCGGATTAAGCTAAGTCAATTACTTCATTTCTGGAACCATCACAACGATCCTATTTGTTAAGGAGCAACAGCAAGTGAACAAGGTGATGGGAAGCAAATGGTATACAAGCCGACTCAGGTTCAGATAAAAGACTTGAAAGATGTCGCTTTGTGTTCGTTTGGTATAGGTTCAAAGCCTCGCCTTACAAATATCGTGGTGCACGTGTATCTTGCTCATCTGCGGAGTTAGACTTTAAACAAGCGTACTTGTTAGTAAGAAACTAAGATTTGTTTACCTTACTACCGAAGCATGAAAGTTACATCACACAAAATTTTTTTCAGGCGAAACTTGCTACATATTTATACACCAAACGGGCTTGCGTTTTTACCGCTTATAAGCGGTAATACCTATAGGTATTGTGGGTGTTCTTGAAGAATCACTGTAAAGTCAACATAGGGCAACACTACATGATGTGCACGTTATGGAAACCGTCATGGCTACTGGGCAGTGAGAAACTCATTCACCTTTTGGTTCACCGGCTAGGTATTCTTAGCAGAACGAACTGTCTGTCACCTCCATTCGTTCGACTTAGCGTGACCGAACAAAACTGACGAATGTTCACAACTGTATGGACTAACTGCCAGAAACCAGTTGAGATTCGTCGTCGTGACTTTCGGTACCAAACAGCATCTCACGAACGCCGTTGCATGGGCAGTTTATTGCGCTGAAATATGCCGGGCCTCGAGGTCTGCACGCGGCATCGAATACAAAGCTAAACAGAAAGCAAAAGCGGCGTGTGTGGTCGCCTGTACAAACTTGTTTTGCTGGTCAAATGTCTAAGATCTCCTCGATGTTTTCTAACCAACCTGGTTCTGATTATGTGGCACGCCATTTATTTTTCTATGCGGTTCAAAAATGGAAGAAAAGTCCTGAATGAATAGGCTAAATCTCGTCACTTGCGATTGACCAAAGTACAACGTAGACGAACGGGACGCTTACCACAGGATATCACGAGCGCGAACTCAGAAAAAATGTTTAACCACATGGCGAATTATTGATGGACATTTACATAACATAGGCGTCAAGATTCTGTAAGTTGAGCGCGCTATAACGACGTACACACGAGTCAAGTCTTAACTAGATGGCGGAAAATGCATTTGAGGCTCACTTTGAGATCACGTGCAAGGCCGAAGACTTCTAGCATGAGAGTACGAATCCACGCTTTTCTTGACGAAGAAACCACGTGCCAGTCGGCATCATCCACTCCGAGTAGTTCAGACTTTTCAAGTTGCATTCTGAAAGAAGTCACGGAGGTGACGGCATTGAACTTGATATGTGAGTGAAGTGCCTGCGGATCTTTCGAAATTAAGACCAACGTAAAAATGGCGTATTAAACAAGAAAACGCGAATAATAACCAAGTGTCATTGTAACCAGTACAAAACACTCCAACTTTTGGCAAGAAGGTGAAAAGAAACTCACTCTGTATGACTTTTGCTCGAGGAGACTTTGCCGCACCACTACAGATGCCTACTGCAAGTCGCTTTGACTGACCATTCCAGACCAACACCAGAAAGCATAACAAGGTCACAGTTTAGTTGCCTCCAAGAAAGAATCAACTTTACAAACAGTTATTTTATCCTCGCAACTCAAAGTGATCGTGTATGATCACAACGGTTTCAGCATACTGCATTAGACGTATACTTCTTGTTACGAGCAGAGTATTCGACTGTTCAATGCATGTCAGGTAAACTGTCAATCGACACCGTTGGTTACTTTACAGGGTTTGCAGTTGGGCTGTACGATAACCGTTTAACCATTTTCAGTTCACTTCATTCCCCTTTTAAGATGTCTCGGTGTGAATTCAATGTGTCCACGTAACTGGGTGCAGGTAAGCTTTGTACCTGGCCGGATCGCGACCTCTCATTCTATAAAAGTCAACCAATCTTTGTTTCTCAGTCTACCCACTTGCATATTAGTCATGCAAACCAGTTCGATGTTAAAGCCCATCTAACGTCCTTGGGGCATCTAAAATTGGCATTGTCGCTTGGAGTTGAACAGATTTATTCGTGCTTGTATGGAAAGTACATTGACCACCATCAAACAAACCTCAGGATTCATACTCACGTCTGTTTACCACGACAGGAAACATTATACACCCGGCTTATCAAGGTGAGAAAGTTTACCCTGACTTAGCGGCATTGACCACTGGGTTAGGGATTTAAAATAACAGGTCAGTTGCGGTGACTGTTCTTGATGAGTTCAGGCAACTTGAGCATCATTCAGAGATGGCTGCATGTGAACATCCAAATAAGATGGTCAAGTCATGCTTAACGTGGGATAATAAGGCAAAATCTTTAATCGAACCTGAAATCACTGCTAATTAATCGAAAGTAGTGAGCCATGAAAATAAAATTTACAATACCTTTCGTCGTCACTTTCAGTTATCTCCTGAAGTTCGTGTAAAATGGTCATGGTGTCCTGTTCATTCCATGTCGCCTCCTCTTCATCTAATTTAATTCAACAAGAATTAACAAACGAATCACAGTTCAAAAAAGACAAAAACAACGTTTGACTAATTAACATAAATGCACTGTTGATCTGCCAACGGTCTGTTCACCAATAACTCACTAGTTCAGATAAATACAATTATATAGGTTAAACGAAATTAAAACATTATGTAAACGACGGAAATAGGTCATAAGGTGTTGCAAGATTCCAGATGCCCATAATTTAGCCAGTCAATCGATGTATCATCAATGTTAACCGAGGTTCTGGAGTTCCACCTGTCATGATAAACAGTTGTAGACTGGAGTTTGGGTGAGAATGTAGAAATGTAGTACGAGCTTTGGCCATGACATCTGTAGAACTTACATGAAATTGTGGACGAACAGTAGATCGGAATGGATGAGCGAATGGCTATCGACTCGATGGCGGCCATCAGTTATTTTCTGACCAATTTGTGGTGACTGATCGGATCTGTGTAGACTACATAGACAGAAGATGGATCGGACAACACACACCTTCTGATAGCTGTGTGCCCCTGAAGCAAAATCGAAAAATTATCCACTTTCTGAGAGCAATACCAGTATGATCTGAAGAGACATTAGACCAAGAACTAAGGGCAGCCACCAATACTTCAAGGGAAAATGATTATCCGGATAGTCTTATAACCAGGAGCAGCATTGTAACTAGACCAAAGGATCCGACTATCAAGGTTAAAAGGAAAACAGTGCTCACTCGCTTTCCACCTCGGAGTGATAATATGAGAGAGACAATTAACCGTCAACTTCATCATGTTTTGACCGCAAAAGACGCCTGACCTGCGAAGTTTCTTATTGCATGAAATTCCAAACAGGTTATGGTAAAACATAGGACCACGAACTCGTACACTCATTTGCATGGCTCACGTGCATTTGTACACACTAGGAAGCAGTACGCTGCCATTCGCTCTGGTGGCACGTCCCATATATTGCGTACACACCGGTTCAATAGTGGTTTCTGGTTCATCGTCTTCTTGGCGTGAAGACCTGCCTTTTATTTCCCGAATATATTATACTACTCACAAACGAGACTGCATGTTAAACAACGATCAGACACAGACGCACCCTTTTGACGACAGCGCTTTGCAACTGGTTCACTACATTCCTAGTGCTGACAATAAGCGTGAAAGGCAAACTTTAATCCATGCATGTTTGCTCATTATCCTGTTGTTACACAATAGAACAGATAGGCCGCATAACGATGCGTTCGTCCAAACGGATAAAAGAATATAATCCTAAATCCGACTTTTTATTCACACAAAAATTTGTGTGAGCCCTACAGTTGTCATGATCGAAGGTCACAATACTTGTCTGCATTTTAACCCAAAACTGTATGCCATAATGGTAGACTGAACTCCAAATTACTCATTCTCACTGGTAATCCGTCAATTGATTGGTTAGCACGCAAATGTTCAGGATTTTATAAAAGTTTGCGTAACCAGTAATGTTACGTCCTAATTCTTTCCGTTGTTTAGATATTATTCTAACTTCTAGGATCCTGTATGATGGTATTGGTCTGATGATAAGTAATCAGATACGGCTCCGTTACAGTTTTCTTTTATGGTTCGATAGAAATTTTCGCCAGAATCCTGCCATTGTTTTTTATTCCCGTTGTGCACCTGTTCACTTCCTGCTCTTTGTAACCGACTGACTGACGTTGGGACAGTCTAACAGAATAGTACCCAGTTAAGTCTCACTATCGAAAACCGACCGATAACGAAATCCTAGAGACGGCACGTTGACCTCTGTATACTGATATCGGCCCTAAAAAAACAGTGTACAGAGGAAGCACATCAAAGCCAGCGGGGTACGGTGTACGTTGTTTTTAGCCCCGGGACGAATATTACAGCTTAACAGATTGAGTAGAACAGTAGTAGGGTAAAAACCAAAATCATCAAAAACGTGCAGCTGAATGTGACTATCTGTAATGTTATTTATTTTGGTCGCTACACTGACCAGAGTGCTAGACAGTGAACTTACTCAATCTGCAGTTTCACCGGCAATACTCTGCAAATGAATTTCGCTCACTTTTAGAATTTCGTTGAGTGCCCTGTTAGTGTGCTATAAAATTCCTGTTTGGTGTGTGTTAAAGTCAACAGGCTTACGTGCTTGTACCATTCATCACTTCGGATTGGAAATGCGAGTTGAAGACTAAGCCAACGATAATGGACAATTATCTAGCTGTCTCGTTCCGATGAGGACTTATTGAAAGAACTGGCTGGAGTGTTCATTATTCGTACTTGTTCAGAGCACCTATTTTTAATTTTATTTGGAAAGTAATATTGGTTGATGACAAGTGAGAACACTGCGTTCTTAAAAGAACTACGTCCATCACAAGTTGGTAGTTTTATCCTAGTTCAGAGTTATAAATTTAGACAGGGCGCGTGCTGTGTCGTTCGGCTGTAAACAAAAGCATTTCTTTTAGATGAAACCCAACTGTGAAAAGTCAGGGTTTCGGCTGGATTCGAACCAGCGACAGAGACACCACGCCTCAACGCGGCAAGCGCTTTACCAGCTGAAGTACGAAGCTACGCCAGGAGCTCGGAAACTTCACATTTGGAGTCGGTTACCCACCCGTCCTACTATCTCACATGGAATCCACCAAATGATCCAGGGGATCGACTGCTTAGGCAGGGTGGGTAACCGAGTCCAAATGTAAAATGTCCGAGCTCCTGGCGTGGCTTCGTAGTTCAGCTGGTAGAGCGCCTGCCGCGCTGAGGCATGATGTTTCTGTCGCTGGTTCGAATCCAGCCGGAGCGCTGACTTTTCACAGTAGGGTTTCATCTAAAATCATAAATATGCCACACTACTCATTAGAAATGCACTTTTACCAGTTCCATATTTGCTTCGAACCAACCACAATTTTTTGGTAGGTTTCTTTTTCTATCGGTCGACCTCAGCATACATTGCTCAAGCCTACTTACCTGACTAGCTAACTTTACGTTAATTCGCTAACAGTAATGAGCAGTCAAACATCTCAACGGGAGCACTTGTACAACATCAAGTCTGTGTGTCGCTGGCCATATCCCTATCGATCGTTCGGTCTTTAACCGCTACATGTTTTTACTTGCCTGCGAAACTCCGCGCAACATTCTGTTGACCGGTCTGACACGGTAACACTGCGTGTTAGGCATGATTCTTACTTATCGGTTCCAAATAATATGTACGCTATTCTGACGCTGGTCTTTACAGAAAAGTTAAAATTCTTGCAAAAGTACCAGTTATTATTCGCTACATACACCATCCACTAGCAACTGTTCCCGTCGACAAGTGTTGCTTGTCTCTATCCTCCTGGAAAGCAATTTTGAGTAAGATACTGTATCCACAGAGATATACTTTTCCACAGTCGCCGTAAAGTGTCACACACTCCTCCTACTTCATAAGCCAAACGGAAAGGGTGGTTTCGCAAACAGATGGTCCAGTTAGCGGCCAGCGGAGTGTGCTAAAGAAACGAGATGATAGGTCATCGATATTGTCTTCGAAGTTCTGTCAAATCGGCGAGATAAGCCATCGTGCACACCCACAGAATGGCTCATTTCGTTTAATACTAACGTATTACGGCGGAACTGTATCACAAAAGCCTTAATACTTTTCCTGCACAGGCGAAATCTTCCACCATGACGATGTCAAGTGTCCGCAAGGATAAAATACCATATCATAGTATGGCGCCAAACACATCGCTTCATCATCCGGTCACTTAATGTTTTCCGAACGTTTTGTCAGAAGGAGCACTGTTGTAACAAGTTTATAGCTGAATCGACCTGAGTGTAGGAAGCGTCTCCATTTTATGATTCAGTTTACAGAAACAGTTAGCTTGCAGCAATACTTTTATCAAACGACAAAGCGATAGAAGTGCTTAGCTTTTTACAGGATATATAACATAGGTCACTTAATCAGGTATGGAAAAGTACCCAGTTGAGGGTTCTACTTGATAGCTGTCTGACTGTCCGTCAGCTGAGTAAGCCCAAAAAGAAAGGCTAATGATGTACTAACCTGCAAAACAGCGTTGCTTCCGAGTAAATTTTTTAAAAATTGTTTAATATTGTGTGATGAAAAACTGTCTGAAACCAGATCTAACCGTGTTTTAGTTATGCAAGCTTCTTATCCTATGCATCAGTAACGCGCAGTTTTATTCAGCTGACAATTTTATTATCAGGCAAACGATGCAGCCACAGGACTTGTGCAGGCAGAAAATTTTATGGCTTCTTTTGAGAACGAGGTACCAGATGTTGTGAACTAAGCGTATTATTGCAAAAGATACGTAGATGGCATATTCGTAACATGTGAATAGCTTATCCAACTAGAAACATCTAAACAGCCTACATCGCAACACGAACTTTAGCATCGAAATTGAGAAGAAAAGTGAGATATCCATTCAGGACGTCATAATTACTGGACCTGAAGATGAATCTCTTGTTGTAAACATTTTCCGAACAAAGGTGTGGACTGGTCAGTTGATGAATTGTGAAAATTCTACGCCTTTGCATATAAACGCGGGTTTGTGCAAACACCTTGTCATGGATTTGTTCGAGTGAATATATTCCTGAGGAGTTTATCCAGCGAACTCATTCAAAATGAATAGTTCACGCATTGTGACCATTAGCCTTCGAAAAGGCTTCTCGGAAACCAGTGTTCATATCCAAAGTTTACAAAGGGGGCCATTTTGCACTTTTCATGGAACGAAGAACGGAAACAGCAGTAAATCGAATCTGTATGTGTGATGCACCAAACCACTCGCATCCCTTCAACTTTGAGAAAGGAAGCATTGTCCATACCCGGCAAGTCAGACATTATTTATGAATGTACGTGCACCTTTGTTTCGAAGTACGTTGACCACATAGTCATGATACTTAATGCTTGAATCTCGAAGTACTTCTCCAAATGGCTTCCAAATGTCAAAAATGAGACAGCGAGGAATGCAATAATAAAGCATTTACAAGAATCCAATTATCGAGTACGTACGGTCTAAGCATTACGTGTTATCTGTCGGTAGCTGAACAAACACTTAAGCGTTTACTAAGAAACTTGGTATACACAGTATGCAACCACCGTTATGCGACCAGAACCAAGCGGTTATACGTTGATCGTATGTTATAAGTTGAGTGTTATGTTCATTCTTATTTCATGTTTCCCATTCTTAGTTTCCATCTTACACTGTCCGTTTTCTGCTGAACAGCCAATATGTATAATGATTACTTCCATACTTTGCTCTGTGAAGGTTGTTACATCAAAGCATGAACCTTTAGACACAGACTACTTCAGGTTTTATCATTTCTTCTTTCACCTTCATATCCTTTGCCGTCTGTTATGTAGCACTTTCAGAGCGTGGTGGATTTACGGTGGGCAGCCGAGTTTCCCACAGAACGCCGCATGAGCTAGTTGACGGCACTAGGATGGCATATGTCGTCCCGCCAAAAAGGGTTTTAAATATCCTAACGAGAGCAGGTGAGCTTCCAGATAGCGCACTGTACGTGTAGCATACAAACATCTGCAGGCTCCGCCGAGGAAGGTGTACGAACCTGCTGTAATGACCAATGGATCCAACGAGTACACAGGGTGTACAATGTGCCTTCAATGGCTAGACCCAATTGGAAAGGCGTGTGAATCAAAGCGATCACCGACCCCCGGCGACAGAAAGCAAGCGTCGTAACAGTCCCCTCTGAATGAACAGACTTACTAAACCGCATCCGTCCTTCTTGGGGAATCCTTGAACTACTGTGCTGCTTCTCTCGTAGCTTTGTGCAAGATATATTAGGCATCCTGGACAGATGGAGTTCAGCCGAAGGGCATACAACCAAACTATTGTTTACCGACCCCCAATAAACTTCAACCTCAGTGCTTCGTCCCGCTGTCTTGTGCGTTGAGTTTCTTTTGAACCAAAGGTTCTAGGAGGGGCCCCTCCAGCCAGCCCCCTTCTTCTGCCTCGGCAACCGGGGAATGTCTTACAACTATAGCTACAAACGCATGAAAGTATATTAATTATGAATCTTGTCTTACGCCTAAGTCCTAACTTTCCCGCCGAAATGTCGACAACCGGCACTGCTCCTATGTACCTTATTCTGCACCACACTCATCAATCCCAATATTTCCTCCTTTGTGAATAATTCTCTACATAATAATTCCTCAATCTCAACTTCTGACACACCACAGAATTTCCTCACTTACTGTTTGTGACAGAAGTCACAACCAGATGTATGGTGTGCCAAACAACAACGTAATGAAGGTTCGGGGATTTGGGTTATTTCAAAATTGAACACCACCTACACTCGATCGCGGCCTTTGCATTCAAATAAGCCTTTCGGCTAGCCCACTTCTAAAGGAAGCACTAGACTCGAGTTTTGCTCTTATTAAACCTCATCAGTAGTGCATTTCCTTGTCCGGATCGGAGTTTACACTCTGACCCTCGTGCTTGTGAGACTAGCGTGTTAACCACAACACCAGCAACCTCACAATAGGCATGACCGAATAATCAAATCCAAACGCTCAACCACAATCTTGTATGAATAGTGTTCAGCTTGCCCGATCATTTCGAAAGGAGAATGAACAGAATCACTCTGTTCTATCCAATCGATAACCCCGTGATCAGAACTTCTCAGTTAGGTTGAAGTTCCTGTCTTCATTGAACCAACTGAGCATGGTTTGAATCAGTGGTGAAGGTTCGGGGAATTAGGTTATTTCAAAATTGAACACCACCCACACTCGATCGCGGCCTTTGCATTCGGATAACCTAAATCCTTTAACCTTCACTACTGATTCAAATCATGCTCAGTTGGTTCAATGAAAACAGTAACTTCAACCTAACTGAGAAGTCCTGATCACGAGGTTATCAGTTGGATAGGACAGAGTGGTTTTGTTCATTCTCCTTTCGAGGTTGTTCACCCTCTCCCTTCCAACTTAACTTTGCAGCAAACGAGATCCTAAATTGTGCCGTGGCAGACTTCGAATATGGTAGATTGGAATTGCATCTAGACACTTGACTTGGAGACACGGAGTATGCAAACGACATTGTCCTACTCTATGGAGGCTCACAAGAGGCCCAGAACATCTTAGACAGATAAGAAGCTTCAGTTCGTCAATTCAGTATGGTCTTTGCACCCACTAAGTGCAGGGTGCTGTTGCAAGATTGGCGGACGCTTTGCCTTCTTTCGCTCTTGGTGGTGATCTGTTGGAGGTGTCTTGAGCGCTGTATCAACGCTACTGGATTGCCTGATGAGATCACAAATCGAATAGCAAGAGCTTGGATGGCGTTTGTCAACTTACACCCTCTGTAGCATCGGCATGATCCCAACCCTTCCGTGAAAGGGTGTGGAAATAATGCCACTGTAAGGGGGGTCATATTATGCGGTTGCGGAACCTGATCCATCCGCTCGGAAAATTTTCACAGATTGTTCGTTTTTGATCATCGATATCTCTGGAGCATTATCGGCGTGCTGTGAGAACATTGTTAGCAGTGGCGAAGTTCGCCGACGTGTATTTGGGACGGACAGACTGTCGGTCCCTGAACATAATATTCTCATCGTTTAAGCTTTATCGACTTGGTCACATTTTACAAATGCCAGACTATCCATTGTCATGTTGTTCTCTGCTTGTTAGCAGTGGGTTAGGCTAGAAGTGTAAGTCTGGTGACGAGCGCATGGCTTGGGTTTATGGTGTGAAGGTACTGAAAATGAATTGTAAATCAGTAGGGCATTTCAGGCTTGCTGGCCGGCGTCTGAAGGAGAACAACTATAATTAGTAATAGACTCTGTGCGATGTGGCGAAGAACAGAAGTCAATTGCGCTTGTGCTACAAATCTCGGTGTAAATACTTTTTTCTCCCTCCACATCCTTCTCCATTTTATTTTACGCGATATCTTTTCTTCGGTCACGTATATATCGTAACCCGCCTCACATGCACATTAGGTAGTAAACACATGTCCGGGCTAAAAGTGGAAGTAAGGCGTCACCAGGAAAATAACTTCTTAATGGCTTTCACTACACCGCGCTATTAGTTGCACTTATTTTACAGACAACTCGGTCACACAATGTGACGATTAGCCCCATTAAATCTGATTAGCTGCCATCTCATCTAAATTCTTCAGCCACCGACTGTATGGGACACGACGGCCCCAGCTCAGAGGGTTAATCCGATATACAGTGGATAAGTCCTTAACAAATAACTCCATTCCTTTACTCCAGGTCACCATCTGTCCACTAAGTGCCTTAAGACTATTGGCCTCACCATCGGCATAAACAGTTTGGTGCAGCAGACGGGTAGCTGGTACATTTCCAAATCAGCATAGTCCGTGCAAGTATTTCAAGATTAAACAAAGGAAACTGCCTGCCACTCACTAGTAACTATCCGCCTCCTAAATTCATCACTACTTTCTATTGGTATCTCCCGATGAAAGCGATCGAATATAAGTATTGATGGGCAAATGGTGTGTCAGGCTGCGCGACCGTAACGTGATACAGCCGTCGGAAATAGTCTTATACATGCGATTCCCTAGCTTCATAGAAATATCATTCTGTCGAAAGGAATGTCGTGATTTAGCGAATACCGTCACAGCATTGATGGGGCGAACCTTTATTTAACGCCTCATATTTCTGCTGCTGTTGGTAAAGCTACTCAAGTGGCATAATCTGCGTACATTTGTTATCCAACGTTACATCTACGTGATCGCAACAATCTTACAGTTGCGCTTTGCATTTTTAGTCTGCAACATACGATCTTAGTTGTGCCAAAGCGGGAAATAGTGTCTGACGTCTTTGATATACAACGTAACAAAAAACCAACCCACGTTGAAAAACCTACCGGTATGCGATAAGGAATTAATTTAACTCATACTTTTTGTCATCCAGTGAACCCTGTTACTCCTGTAAAGGATATGGACGAAGGGTTTAAATGTGGGTATGCCAGCGAGTCGAAAAGCGTAGAAATAATGAGAATCTTCTCAGACATTTGAACTAATAGACCAGGTGGAAGGTTAGCCTTCTTGGTGGTTAAAAAACAGCTCGATAGAAGTCTGAAATCACTAAAAATTGGTGTTCTTGGCTTTTTTTCACGTGTAGTGGCTGCCAGATTGTTATCTTTGAGAAAGTAATTTGGATGGAGCGAGTGGCAAAACTACACAACTTAACACTCTCAGGAGCCCCTTTTCAGCGGATCATCGTGGCATGGTGCACCCTCATCGTTCTACAGCTTTTCACTTTCTGTGTTACTATTCACCATGTGCCAGACTTTGGTATCCATGGGGTAGAGCAACAGAAGGGTTTCTAACACAAAGAAAATAAAAACTAGTGGTCTAAAGATGAAAATGAGTGGACCATTGGACTTATCTAACATTTTTCTTCACATTCGATTAGACAAACTGCCTGATGAAGTAGAAAATTTCATGCATATCGTTGTTCACCTTGCATACCATCTGCGTTCGATTGATCTTTTTGATTCTTCAAGTTCAATAAATATTCCGAGAATGTTTTCACCAGTTCAATACGACGCAATATTTCCGCCTCAGCTTCCATAATCTTTTTAGTTTCTATCAACTGAATGAACTTTGTATGTTCTTCCTCCGCTTGCATTTCAGCATAATTTTCTTTCTCCTTTTGTAACAATTTTGTCTCCAAATGATCTCTTTCTCTATGGATCTCTGCAGTGAGAAGTTGTCGCAGAAGCTTGGACTGTTTGTGGGCTCTTTTTCTCAGAGATTTAGACAACAGTTGTTCCGGAGGTTCTTGACAATGCCTGAAACCGACACCGATAGTCTGCCCCTGAAAGTTCATATGTCAAAATGGGTGAAATATTTTAGCAACTTCTACAAACATTTGGGCAGTTGTAGTAGATAAATTAATTGTAGACGAAGTCACATCAACTGAATGATGGAAATTGGGCATTATCAACTTGGGTGACTCTGTCAGAGTAAGACACACCTGATCTAAGAAAGTTTCTATGGTTGGACTGTAACAAAAGGAAAAAATTTGCTAAAATGACGGAACAGTGAAGTGAAAGCTTCCATTTAATCAGGTAACCGGTGAATACGTCCACACCAATCAAGCTCTGTGCACTGACGTACGACGGTGAAGTGAGTGGAAAAGATACCTAATGAGCTACCATAATGAAAAACGAAATAAATCCAAGTACACTGTAGTGAGGGACACCAGTTAGATATTTGGCCTCAAAGTTCGCGCGCGCATGAGTGTTCCGATTTAATGTGATCATATAAAGAAGAGCGTTGAATGCTGCAAACACTCCAGAGACATATCACGAACCTTCTAATTTTTTATGAGAAGGTTTGCAGAAGCAAAGGGTAAACAGTATAACCAGTGTAGAAAAGTGCGTACGCACACAGAAACAGCCAACTTTTGTGGAGGTGGTAGTGAGATCAGTCTATTCACAGTAAATTTCAGATATAACTTTGATCAATCCAAACGACTTCGAGTCAGTAGTAGGATGTACCCATATCCCTTGGGAAAATACGATGGATTGACTGAGCCCAGTGTACTTGAAGGAAAGTAAACGAATGAGTCGAACTCCTTAGATGATGGAATTGGTACATTCTGAAAGAAGTGAGGAATGAGAAACAGCTGTCGAGATGAAGCATTATTCCGTGTGCATTGTGTGCACAAAAAAGTCTGGAAACTGGAGTACGTTTCGGTTTCAAGTGACCAGCCTGACCAACAAAGTAACTGATAAAACACGGTGATCGATGACCATCTGTACTCATGCTCTCATTTCCACCTTTAGACTATGCTTGTCTGTGACTGGTGCCCACGTTTAGCTCATAATGCTATTTCGCCAACTGCATTTTGGAACTACAGATACAGCACAAGCCCGGCGCAGTGGTCAACACGATTACCTAATGAAGGCGTGGCCGAAGTTCAAATTTTGGCCGTGGTAGACACGTACTACTGATGACATCTAGTAAGAGCAAAACTTGACCATGGCGCTTCTGTTTGAGAGAGGCTGGCTAAGCAGTTTACATGAATGAGATAGCCGCGATCAACCCTGAGTGCTGTCAAAACCATACTAACGAAAATCCCCCGTTACTTACTAGTGAAGAAATTAGATCTCCCAACATTCAGTCGCAACCGGTTACAAATAAATTAAGATCTTTCACAAAACAAGAGCTATGTTTAATTTTTGTCGGTTAGGATCCAGACAACCCTTCAATAGCTATGGGGGAAAACAGAAGATTTTCAGTATATTGCACGATTCCTATCCAAAATGGCATTTATCACTTGACTAGCATCCGCTTAGCACTACTAGTAGGTGAGGTTTACCTCGATATAGGTGATAACTTAATGAACAGTTTGCACCTTTTGTTTATGTAGTATGTGATGAAACCAATCCGAACAAAGAGCGTGTAACGAACCAATGTTTAGTTGCCTATTCAGGTTAATTCTGAAGAATGCTTGCATCACTTACAAATTGGCTTCGTTTGAAACAAAACAGAAAAGCTCAATAATGTGAAGCAAGACTTTACTGGTCAAAATTGTATAATTTAAACGAATATAATCAAAACACCTAGATGGCTAATCACAAACTACTGGCGATTGGCGGCCTACAAACCAACGCACTATTACTTTACACAGTTAAAGGTAGAATAGCAGACTCAGAAACATATGAAATTTGAAGACTAACTAGGGTGATACCTCTGTCTTGTGTACGTGACTGCTATATTAGAGATCTGCTCAGTATTTCCATTTTTCGTCGGTTAAAAAGTTATTTAGCCACTCAAATTTTATGCACCGGACGTAGATTATAAACAGCACTCCCACCTGCAGAAAGATCAGGACAAAAAACGATCCCTTCCAAGAAACACCTTTATGAACTATGGACTTGTATTACTGAGTAGTTTGGCAGACTTGGTGATTTGGATGAGCCCCAATTGCGAAAAGTCAGGGTTCCGGCTGAATTCGAACCAGCGACACTAACAACATGTTCGGTGGCGGCAAGCGCTCTACCAACTGAGCTACGACGCCATGCCAGGAGCTCGGAAGTTCCACATTTTGACACAGTTGCCTACCTGTCCCACAGTCTTAGATGGAATCCACCAAATGATCCAAGGGATCGAGTGCCTCAGCAGAATAGTTCATAATTGAATCCAACAATGCTATAATTGAAATCCTGCCGAGGCAGCCGATCCCTTGGATCATTGGCTGGATTCCATATGAGACATTAGAACAGGCAGGTCACTTGCTCCAAAAGTGGAACTTCCGAGTTCCTGGCATGGCGCCGTAGCTCAGCTGGTAGAGCGCTTGCTGCCATCGAACATGTTGTTAATGTCCCTGGTTCGAATCCAGCCGAAACCCTGACTTATCGCAATCGGGGCTTATCTAAATTAGGGATTTGGTTGCACTAGGTGCCCCGGTGAGGAAACGAACTTCACAGAACAATATGTTGTGTATATTGGGGGGATGGAACAAACCATCAAGAAGAAACCGTCAGACAGACTTATCGGACCAGCTTCAGGCTTTCTAATCCTACTCTACAAAACACATAACAGAACTGCGGAAAGTCTTCCGAGTACAACTTCGACAGGTCTGATATAGACCCGAAAAAAGAATCTTAGTCAGAGGTGTATTCAGCCAACCTGAAAATAAAGGTGGTTTAATGTAATTTTGTTCTTTAAACTATGCGAGCAACACACTGATGAGCTACCTGTGGCATTGTGCCAAATCACGTCCATCAAATGATTGCTGGGACGTATAGGCGATGATGCGTTATTGCAAATGTGAGTGCAACATGCAGAATTTCACTGCCACTGCTACTGTGCACACCACGGCTATAGAAAACACTGTTTATTCTAGTGATAAAATGGGAATGAGTCAGATGTACGAAGTTGGCTAGTTTTGCTGTCCTACTGCTTATGTGACTGGTGTTAGCTACTCTCAGAACTAATGAATATTGCAAGAAAAAATAGGCAGTTTGAAGACGATCCAGTCAGCTCATAATCGTGTTGCTGCATGGCGGCAAGTGCCGAATGGTAAAACGCTGGCTTTCTTAATTTTTTTTTTGTGTTTTTGAGCTCAGATCGCTTGTAAACATTACGATTGTTTACAACATGGCATACTTTTTATCAATCCTATGATACATTACGGATGAATCGTTTGGCTTATTTGATAATTCACAAGAGACCCGACTGTGAAAAATCTGGACTTCAGCTGGATTTAAACCAGCGGTAGAAACAACATACCCAAACGCGACAAATGCGTGGCGTCGTAGCTCAGCTGATAGAGAATTTGTCCCGTTTAGGTATGTTGTTCCTATCGCCGGTTTGAATTCAGCCGAAGTTTAGATTTTTTGCAATTGGGTCTATTCTACATCTTACGATGGTTGCGCACTCTTTACATCTAGCTGTAAGCGAGAGTTATTCGACCTTATTCTCTACAGAAGTTTCATAATAATTGAAAGTGCTAAGAACAGCATTGATGAGACCACACTAATAAACATGAGCGCATGCTTACCTCAGCGGTCTTACTCAGTGTGTCTCGCCCCTCAAAAAGAAGTAGTTCCAATGATGAAACTGTCCTCAGGATGGTAGAGTAAAACGAGGGTCCGGCAAGCGTTAATAGAATCAGACTGCTTGATAAATTGTGTACCACGAGATAAATGTGGCCATACGGGAAAATTTACCAGTTATCTAGACTCGAGCGCGTATGGACAAAAGGAACAACCTAGCAAACTAATGCTTGGTAGAAAGCCTGGTCGTAGAGCGTAGCACTTACCTTTACGCTGAGTTTTGGGGTGCTTGGTTTTGACAAATTTAATTGCTTCAAACGATTTTGTTCTTGAAACATCTGGGCGTGAAAAGTAGACAATGTTATAAATGTAGAATACCTAATCGTAAAGAGGAACGCGTACGCAAGTAAACTGGGCCAATATAGAATCACAACATGGTAGAAATATCCAAAGAATGGGTTATTCAAAAGAAGTAAAAAGGACGGATGAGAAAAGAGCTCAAAAAGAAACTAGTATCTGCGAATGTTTTAGTTGTTTTGTTGATGTATGGATCACTTAAATATGTAACTACATTGGATTTGGTAGTCACAATTGGCATTGAATTAGATATGAAATGTCAACTTCTTGTAGTGTTTGCCATTCTCACAAAAACTAGGATAACTGTGCACAACTACCTATCAGCAAGTAGATGCAATCTAATCTTTATTGACAATTTTCAGTCACTCACCACCTCTATAGCCGACTTTTAACAATTGCCAACGATTTCCGTCAGCTGGCTACCTATCTGAGCTTACCCAACTTGAGCTTACACTTTAGTCAAACGCACAAAACCTGGCTGTTTGGAAGTTCTAATGTGCAAGCAGACAGTGTCATGATTGTACGGAACCGACAAGCTTGTCAAACACGAGATGACCTAGTCATGTAAACACGCCCCATACAGGTTCGCCACAGCGTTAACTATCCACGTACGTGCTTCGGTCAATAATCACATGACTTAGGGCGAAAACAGTGCTTGTGTGCATTTACTTTAAACGAGTCTCTCCGATAATTAATACTGGATAGAAATGCTGAGGAACCGCAGACAAGTGGCGACCAACCGCCTAAATAGCTGACAGAAATATTCATGTTACAACAAGTTCCAAATCGGTGAGCACGACCGTAGTGCGTGAAGGTCATTGA
>JTDE01002371.1:30369-71121 GCA_014338405.1 Paragonimus skrjabini miyazakii
GTGTTCAATTAATCGTCTGTTAACGTGTATCACGTACTTTCGGCAAAAACTAAAACGTTGGTGGAAATTGAGCTCTAAATGATATGTCAGACAGTGGTCAACCATATACTCATATTCTAAAATGAAGCGAATACCT
Organism: Paragonimus skrjabini miyazakii; assembly: GCA_014338405.1. Taxonomy (NCBI): domain Eukaryota; kingdom Metazoa; phylum Platyhelminthes; class Trematoda; order Plagiorchiida; family Troglotrematidae; genus Paragonimus; species Paragonimus skrjabini miyazakii. The sequence continues at coordinate 30,506 of JTDE01002371.1, forward strand.
TAAAAGCCAAATATAGACGATTCACATATCAATGGCCTAAGATTAAGGTCCCGGATCAAGTCAGTTCCCCATATTGCTCAGCAAATTTTAATTCGATTTGTGGATAGGCCCACAGATTGGGTTGTAACCTCTGTTACACGACAGGGTGACTCAGGTCAGCCGCTTTCAAACGATAGATTACACCAGATCAAGTATGGTAGTGGACAGTAATCCACACCGGTCAACCAACACGACGGTAGATTCATGCTCAGTGGACTTTGATAGCCGGTGACGAAACAGACGGGAGCGTTGACGTAGTGTGGTGGGGAAACGTAGAGTGACTCCCTTTGTTTCAGTCGAAAGAAGAAGGCGATCGGTCATTCTTATGTGCATGTGTACGTGTGTACCCGCTTACATGTGTACGATTTCCAAAACAACGGCTGTACGGTCACCTGCACGCAAGTAGGCGGAGACCTGGTGATCGAAAACGGAGACACTAGAATGTTATCTCACTAAGTCTTTCGTGTGGTAATATCGATGTTAGATCTTATTAAGACTTAGATTTGACTGGGACCGTCTGAAGGAATAAAATTCGCATGGGCGTTCGAAGGTTCCATGAGCAAACATTGCGTGGCCATGAAGTGAAGCGCGTGACAAGCAAAGGAACCATCCATGCCATAGGTCGTGGTGACATGACTATGTGGCGTTACGATCAGTGTGGCCGCGAATGCGTTGGCCATTTCGCATTAGTAGCACATCGAAGTACTCACAGCAAACCACTAACATTTGCCTAAATGGAAGCAAAACTCTGCGTTACGGAAGAACGATAGTGTCTTTGAAACACGCAGGCAACCAGCGTCCGCAGTTGCAAGACACGTCCTGACCACTGGACACGTTATCGACCCAGTTTGTGCATTCAGAATCCTATTACGTCACTCCAATCCAAGATTCTTGCGGCTTGCTGAGGCGGTCGCAATCAGTCGACCAAAGCCGGCTCTGTGTGTTCAGAAACAGTTGCTCGTATACTTGACCTTTCCCTGGACTGAGTGACATTTCCTAACCCACCCACCCCTAATTGTTCGATATCAAAAACTGTTTCATATTATTGTAAATTTGGTACTGACGAGTCAGTAAAAATGCCTGCATCTACCAGTTTTCGTTTTCTGACTGTTTTGTTCACACTAACAAAAAGACGATTAGAGCGTTAGTAAAAGCAAGTTGTGTCAGTTTCATCTATTTTTAGTGCATGCCAACCAACGACTGCTGTCGGTTGTTAAATAACTCGCTCTTCTGCTCAGAAAACTGAGCCGGGATGGTCTTCTACTCTAGCTTTTCTTTACCCTTATTGGTGCACTACACTATAATGATATGTTTTGTATTTCAGTCCACCTTGGATTTTTGATTTTTCTTCCTCCTGTCTAGAATTCGCTAATATTTGCTTCTATACTGGCAAGGTTCCGAACACTGAGGTAATTTGGCGAGCATACACGAATAGAATGGATGCTATCCTGAGGCTCAATCAGCTTTACTGGCTAGGACACGTCCGTTGGTTGGGCGACGACTGGATTCCGAAGCAGCTGTTGTGCGAGCAAGTGAAAGCATTTGAGCGAAATCCCGGCTACCAAAAACGGAAGTACCAGGATGTTATCCATGTAAGGCTTTCGCGTTGTAATACCGACGTTAGATCCTGGGGAACTTCGATTTGAACTGGATAGTCTGGACAAATACGATCCGGCTGGGCATCCGAAGGTTCAATGAGCAACAACTATGAAGCCGTAAGTCAAAGCGTGCTGCACGTACGGGAACCATAGTTGTCATAGATCAATGTCGGCACGACTGTATGGCGTTGCGATGAGTGTGGCTGAAAATACGCTGGCCGTTTCTCCTTAGTCGGTCATCAACGTACCCACAGTACACTGTTGGCAACCAGGCAATGAGTACGTTAGGTTCATGTAGGTTATGTCAGTTACATCCGCTTTTTGCTTGTATCGACCATCGAACACTATCGTTTGGAAAGTCACTCACCTTCTTTTTCAGAAACCTGGGTTATTATAGCCTTCTTCCTTTTCTTTCCTTCGCTCTTGTTGATGTACCGCACGAAAAATTTTTGTTTGTTTTTGCTTCTTATCCCTTCTCGAATTTGGTACTACATATTCCTATACTGAACTACTTCTTGTCAATAAGCTTCTTCCCAGATCAGATGTATTTTTTCTTTCCGAGATATAAGGGTTTCACTTTCACGCTGCCGCATCATCTGGATAACCAGCACCAACTGGCTAGACAGCAAAGGTTTCCACTTACATGCCTTCTAGTCTTATCTCCTCGGACTTAAACTGGACAAGTAGTAAGCGAGTGGAACCACAAATAGTGCAGCGCAAACCACTTGTAGTAAGTGCTGTGTACAAGCATCCTTTGGTTTCATTCACTGTGACGAGTTAATCTGGAAGTAGATAAAGCCCACTATGTGTGTGTGTACATGTTCGCAGGTGCGAAGAAATACAGCAAGCTATGGAAACTACGAAAAGGCAAAATGTAGTTGAAAGGCAAGCGAGAAGTTGAAACGGTGGCTTCAGGTGTGAAAGATACTACCGGTCCAATGTGATATCCATCAGTGTGAAATGTTTTTATAAAATAGACCAGTAACCACAACTTCACAAGAAATGGTTGAGAAATAATGGTCTAGCTTCCAGGAGAATAAGCATACGCTCCGTCGAATTTCGGCAAGTGGTTAAACAGATGCGACTGATCCTAGATATCACGGTAAAAATGAACTATCACCATTCATTAAAGTTTCTAATATTACTCTGTAAATACTTGCTCACTAGCTGAGTCTCTAAAACCGGGCAAAGTGGAAACTTGCCGTTGGGTATGAACAGCATACTAAATCTTGTTTGAAGTCCATTAGAAAAAAAGAACCACAAGCGAAAAAATAATTTACTTACGTTTCTTTTTTTCTAGACGGAGCTCACATTCTTCTCTGGCTTTTTCCGCAACAAGCGCTGATAACAAAAAGAGAATAAGTTTGCGGCTTATTACAGTGGGAAATTCACCAAATGAACAAGTTATGCTTTTTATCGATTAAGAAGTTGACGAACTTGGTCAATTTAATTGTACTGATTCATCTTTAATCGGCTTTTACCAAGTGCTACCAAACACAGTTGGGAAAACTGGAAATGCGTTATTGCATAACCCCGAAAACTTCAGGTCATTGAACGAATAACCAGTTAATTATACAATGTGGCACGACAGCTGGACGACAGAACGCTAAGAGGTCTTTGGAGTTATCTGTTGAAACCCTGACGTTTACCATTTCGGGTGTATTTGTGGAAAGAATGACTACAACATAATGGATAGGTATCTCAAGTTACTAAAGAAGATCTGTTTGGAAGTGAAACTTCACACACAAAAATAAAAGCACCCTTTTTTTGTTTTCTAAGGTAAACACATAGACCAGTGTTACAAGATAGTCGTGCTATTTCGTCCCAACGGCTATGAAACACAAAACTCATCATCCCAAAGTCATGTGAGGTGTTGCTTGTCACACGCATTAAGCCATTTCCTTGTGAGGTAGAACAATTTGTCTTGAACTTCCATCTGCCATGGGCTTAACCAACGATGTGTCTATGGAATTATGTTCAGTGTCCAAAGTGTCGAGAACATGGGAATCTTATAACAAACTATTAAAACAGATTTTCTGATTTCGTTGTTCGAATGCGTGAACTAGGAAGCTTGCTGTTTATTTCTGAACCAAACATTTCCTACAAAATTCATTTTGTGATGCTGATAGCATAACGCACATGTCAATCAATAGGGTTACGGGATGTCGACAGTTCTCACATATAATAACACGTACTACATCTCTCAAAAAGTATTGAAACAGAAGTCAGAAAAGATGTACTTGCTGAGTGACGTATCTCCCCAGAACATTTCGCCGCTCTTTATCAGGCAAATAATGTGGTGGTGAGTATTTGTATACCATTAAAATGTACACCCAATGTAAAACAGATGGACAAAACTGTGTAACAAATCGACGAGACCAGATACCACAGTTCACAGTATTCATTTAGCTACATAAGGTAGAGACATGTCTTGATTTTCATCTCTCCGACAATTTGGAAATATTTTTCGTTATTTGCAACGTGACAAATGTGATAGGATTTACACTACTTTATTTGGAAACGTTGAACTAAGAGTCTTGGGTGATCGTTAACTTTATTTGCTAGAGGTGTATTATTAGAGACACGTAGTAAAAAAAGGTACACAAACGAAAACGTGTTTGCTAATTGACCGGTGTAATAATATAGAAGTGTGCTACAGTCTCGATAGAGGTCTTTAACATAATAAACATAGAAACGTTACATCCATGATTACTCCGTTAGCATTGACTCTATTGGTCCGTCAAGACCCGTTGAGTTGGTGGCTGAACTGAACAGGTCGACCATCTGCCAGAAACGGAACAGTGAGCGAAAACTGGTTAAACTCGCCGAGTGGTCCATCGAATGCCATGTAACTCACTGGGACCATTCGAATGAGGACAGTGCTTTCTTGAAGCTGTCGGCATCAGTATATTTACCCGGTATTTTTGTGCAATTGAAACTAGTTTGTCCGTGTTTTGCTCCTAACCTGACGTTAAGTTTACGAAATAAACGACCGACATTTATGGTCTAGCTAACGGAAGCATGAGGTATAACGAACCAGCCGGGCCGCCACTGCCCGATGGACCGATATCCTAGCTTTTTTAAATGGTCCACTGGACATTTTGGCCTGACCATGTCATTCATCTATATAATTTCATTAATCAGAACAAGAATTGCCAAAGCATGCTCGTTTATATCCGTCTTCCTATCATCGTACTAGATATACTTATAAAGTTGAATCCATATTGGCTGCCATCACCTCGTTATATTCGAGAATGTTTGGGATCAACATTGTAAAGTAAGAGAGGTAGCAATCAGAAGATAATGTCCCTATTAACAAGTTGCGGAAAGATCAATATGTGACAAGCCGACTGTCTTGAAAGGTGACATTTGGTGAATCTGGTTTGTTGTATGCAGTTTTGCGTGCCTAGTTTACAAAGTCTTATAAGCTATGGAACAAAAATACTGACCATCTGTCATTTCTGCAGAAAGATATGTGATTCAGGTTAACCGGACATGCCTGTTTGATACATGAAGGCCACTATGAAAATGTTGGCGTATTTTCGGCAAATTTTGTGTTGTAAGAGCATGCTACTTATACTAACTAATCCTTACGGTTGATTGGTGAGGCAAATAGGGTTGATCTTGAGACCGGATAACAATGGCGATACCTTTAACGTTGCTAAGTTTCCCGGAGTTAACTTTCAAATCAAAATTGCACGACGAGTTTTTGTCACCATTGTAACCCAGTAGATAAGTGAGATATCCAACCAGAGATTCGAACACTCGTCTCACAGATGAAAGTGCTTGTATCCTCTGCCATTTGTCCTCTGACCATAGATCGTCACTGTGAGCTTTATATAACAGGTTAGATGGGATCACTTCATGCACTGCATATAACTTACCAAATTTAAAGCTAGGTCTGATGGTCTAATAAGTAGTCGGAAAGTGATTACTAGTTCCAGGGGGTGAGCCCAAACGAAAATGAACTGATAATGGAGTGAGAGTTAGAGAACGGGCATCAAAATGTGAACATTCTTGAATGTTTGAAACCCCGAAATAGGAATTATTATTCACACTTATATCGACTTAGCTAGATATTTGCTAACCGTTCTGCTGAAAATAAGATTAAGTAACAACTAAAATATTCGATCAATATGGTGTGGTTGAATTGCCCCAAATGACTTAGGGGCTGGCAGATGGATAACCTGCAAAGTTTTCTTCAACCTTCAGTTAACTACTCGTCAACGCGATGGTTCTTGGAGCTTATAGCCTTGTTCAGGTAAATTGTCTTATTGACTTAACCCGGTATTAGTTGTCTGGTTTTATATTTTTCGATCTTCTATAAATCCACTAGTTATTTACTCATATATTATAAAGCTTCGCGAGCTGTCCGGTCGGAGTCTTAGCTGCGGTGTACTGCTATCTGTACTGACAGACCATAATGCTAGTATATGTTAAGTGTAAGTACGCGATCACCTACTCTTTTTCTGTAGACCATACAGCAACGTCTTCTGAGAGTTAGCCTGCCACTGTGGTTGGGTTTCCGACCACAAACGAATTTGAAATAGATTAGATTAAGGGTCCTCGTTAGCACAACCACACATCCAATAAAGGCGTACACCGTTTGAGGATAGTTTCACCTACCGCTCACACGATTCACTAATTCATATGTGATTAGATTTCAGTCGGATGACTTACAAAACAAACCTTTCCAGGTCGCTATTATGAAAAGGGTAGAGGAATACTAAGGAATGTTATCATGGACGGCAATGTTAAACGTATCACTTACCAGCAAATTTAGCGAAGTCACCAGAGAGAGCTGCTTCAATTAAAGAGGCATCCAGCCCGGCTGCGGCCAAAACTTTTGACAACTCGCTACCACCTTCAATGTTGGCAGCCGCTAACAGTTTCATTAGGCCATTCATACCACCTCCGGCAGCCATAATGAGCGCTTGTAACGCTTCGGCGCCACCTCCCGCCGCAGCCAAAATGGTTGACAAGGCATCGGCACCATGTCCTGCTGCCGCCAAGAGAATTTCAAGGGCTTCAGAACCACCTCCTAATACATCAAGTAGGCTTTGTAAACCATCTATAGCATCCTCATTTTCCCCAGCAATTGCCTTCAACAAATTTTGAAGTCCCTCAACACCTCCACCCCCAGCCGCTATTAAATTTTGTAGAACATTGGCATATTGACTTCGATCTCCGTTGCTCGCAGCGGCCAACAAATTGGCAAGTCCTTCTTCACCTCCTCCAGCAACTGCTATCAGAGCAGCCAGTCCCTCGACTCCACCACCGACTGCGGCCACCAGTGCTTCCAGACCGCGACCATCATCTGCCATTCGATTAGCGGCATTGATCAATGCTGTCAAACCAGCCTGCCCTCCGCCAGCTGCAGCAATCAAAGCCGCCAAAGCGGCCTCTCCACCACCCAGAGCTGCAACGAGGCATGACAACCCATCAGGTCCATTGCCTTCCATAGCTTTTATTAAAGCTGCAAGGCCATCTTCACCACCACCAGCAGCATACACAAGCTTTGTCAAACCATTCTCACCTAGCGCAGCAATCAGATTGACCAGACCTTCAGATCCTCCACCCATGGCCGCAATCAATGCAGCCAAACCAGCATCTGCACCTCCAAGAGCTTGTAACAACTGTTTTAACGCTTCTGGGTCGTTAGGATCCATGCCCAAGGAGCGCATTAAATTTGCTAAACCTTCAGCTCCACCTCCCATGGATTCCAATAGTGTTTTAAGCAAATCTGCCGCGTTACCTCCACACATTTCTAATAATTTAGCTAAAGCCTCCGGACCCTTACCAAGAGTTTCGAGTAATTTTTGAACAGCTTCCTGACCACCACCGATTGTTTTGAGTAGAGCGGCCAAACCTGAGATTCCACCGCCAGCTGCATCCAATAGAATCTGCAAACCAGCTTCGCGATCACTCCCCAGCGCGGCTAGTAAGTTTGTTAAACCCGCTACCCCACCTCCAAGATTGTTCAACAAATCCCCGATGCCCATGCCATCTCCTAGAGTAGAAAGTAAATTCTTTAGTCCTTCGGCGCCTCCACCTAGAGCTGCAAGTAAATTTTCCAGACCCTCCACTCCACCACCCGCGGCATTTAAAAGGTTTCGGAAGGCTTCGTTCAAACTTTCACCTCCCATTGCCTTTAACAGATTGGCGAAACCTTCCTTCCCTCCACCAAGGGCTTCTAATAAAACTTTCAGACCTTCAGCGCCACCACCTGATGCTTTAATCAAATTTTCTAAAGCTTCCTGACCTGTGGAAAAATAAATAGTGAAAATTATCCCAATTATAAAGGTAACTGAATTGTGGTCAAGAAGACATTTAAAGGCACAGAATGTTTATGGGTTGAAAGGCTGAATATTTGCAATATTTTACATAAATCACATTACACGGCATGCTTACAGGTAGCCCAAGTTATAAAGATGTAAGCTAACGTGACTATCAACACTAACAACATACATTGGCAATTATTTTTAGATTACAGCTTATTTATAAGACCGGGATATTGTGTTTCAGGTTTGTACTGTCGAACCTCCATTCGTTCAGAGTGTATGTACAAACTTGTTGATGATACTGTACCTCACTTCACTGCATTTGTTGAGTAGATTAATTCTGATGATTGCTGCTCGTTTTCACACGCCCAATTTCACTCGACTCAACATAACTCAATTCACTTTGCTATTTCAACAGTCAAAACCAAAGCTTTAACCACAAGTTGTAACTTGAAAGATAGTCTGATAAGCCACAAATTCATAGCGGGAAGTAAGAAATGTGTGGCGATAGAGATTCAACGGTGAGCGACTCAACAAGCGCATAAAATCACCCGCAGCTTAATGCTACAGCGATTCATACAGCAAATCAACTGCTCTTTGGTCAACGGGAAGGAACGAGTTGGTTCTCCTAAATCGTTCTGTGACTGTGTTGAGCTAGGAGAACTTACGGAATGGCCGGGCTCATCACAATGAAAATGCAACGAACAACTGACAAAATCATACAGCGTAGCTGAAGTCGTCTAACATCGATAAAAAGCACATTTTTGAACAAGTTCCTACAGTTTCGTTTGCTTGTTACTGGCCAGCACTGGACAAAAACGAACAACGTTAGCAGCACTTTTTATATTGCTCAGCACGTAGTTGCCAGTTAGGCGAATAACTGATAGATACTGCAAGATTTTGCAAAAATCTGCCGGTCGAAGAATAAACGTTATTCAGTGAGTGCTATCTGGGCAAATGTTAACGGAATTTGGATGTCTGCATTCGAACGGACAGCCATGTGTGCAACCAAAACATATCCATTATCGACTAATTAAGACTAAAACGAAACTGGAGTATAGTAATTCTGCCGAAAAGAGGTTGACTAGGAAGTATATAGAAGTGCGATAGCTCTAATCTCTTGTGTGATGCACAAATTATGTCAAACAGAATCTCTACTGCTAATCAGAAGCCATCCAGAGTTAAAGAGTACTTTTCATACCACTGTTTACTTTTCGACACCGATCGACTATGTGTTGCATTTCATCCAATCATCTAATCAACAGTTCACAGAACAACTTTGACGAGCTCCATATACTGACAGACAATTAGTAAAAGGTGGCGATCGTCTATGTATACTTATTTAATTGTTCATGTGGAATCAATCAAGTGGGTTGCATGATCAGTTGCTCACCTGTGCTTATCCGTGAGTAACATACAGACTGAATCAATAGCAGAATTACCAGCGCAATTGTAGCACATCTTTATCAGAGCAGAAATAAGACGTATGTCGTGATATGTTAGCATATCGTTTGCTCTCATCAGTTACAAGCGTAGAACGTGTCGGCTATATACATCCTACAGACTTCCGCTGTCCGATTACTGAATCGTTCGCTGTCGTCACGGTGCAAGATAACTATGAGACGAAGATGTATTGGTTTCTGAGAGGAATGTATTCGATCAGGTCATTTACTGACGTCGTTTATCAAACTATTAAATAGAAAGAGGTTACCCGGACACAACGCCAATCATGCGAGATTGACATGTTTGTATACTGATGCAATTTGGGAAAAAATCAACAAGTTCGTTGAAACCCAATATCGCTGGAGTACTTAATGAGTTGTCGTTGGTTTACCGAATGAAGTATGAGATCTTCTTCATAAACGCTATTGACAAAACCAAGGGTAGAACTCTTCGTTCTCTTCAGCGCTCCTTCTCACGGTCAGCTGATATGAATGTTTCCTGGTGATGATTTCAAACATGTGCACAAACTTGCGTTTACTCAGTTCACACGGACGCAGCTGGAAGTTCTAACATTCGAACCGAAGTTCAGAAAACCACTCAATAATGTCAGCAAATTGAATTCACAAGTTCAATTTGAATATATCTTTGATTAACTAACAGAACTTTTGTCAACATCCCCTGATGAAACAGGCTAGGTCCGTACAAAATTGGTGGTTATTTCTAACCGGGTTCGTCCCCTGCCGTTTACTAATCGTGCTGTCTAAAGTGAGAACACTATCGGGTCAAGAAAGAACTAAGAGAATTGCAGTAACTGGTATTCCCTAAATTGGATAAAAGGCTCTGGTGTCATTGTCGTGATTAAGAACGAGTATACAGGGAAAGTGAACAACATTTTGGAAGACCAGCGAAAGTTCAGTGTGGACTAAAGAGCAGAAAATAACATGGCTCTGGGAAAGCAAATGATAGGTCAACTACAGATACTGTTGTTGTGTGAACACATAACTGAAACTCAGTATAGGCAATTGAAACCGATTGGCATGAAAAAATTATGAGTGAGAGGTACTTCAGAAATGCACAAGGATGGCGCACCTCCACACCCGGATTCGTGAACAGACAACTCAGCGCACCATAAAGTTGACGTTGGCTAGTGAACATTTCAAATCCCATCCGCAAAGTTTTATCCTCACATTGTTTGAAGGTCTCGTTTGAACTGGCGGAGATCTTAGGACACACTTCGGTAATACTGATTCCAGTTTATGAACGTTTCCCTTCATGTGAGAGTTAATTAGTTGTGATTCCATCCCTAGTCAGAATTGTGATATAAATGTTTCACCTAAATACCTTAAGGATCCTCTGCTAGCATGCACAAGAAACGTTCGTTCCAATTTTGGGGCGACGCATACAAACAGATGGACGGAATTGCTATGGTTAATTCTTTAGGCCCAACACAAGTGGACCTCCTAAGAATGATTGAGCAGCAAAACCAGGAGTAAATAGCCGAATCGTTATTATACAAACGATACATTGACGATATTTTGATTTTCACTGACGTTGCTCATCTTGACTTGTTTCTCAACCTCCTCACTAATATTCACCCCAATCTATCTATACCTCAGGAAGTTGAATGGAACAACAGTTTTATCTTTCTGAATGTATTTAATGCTAAACCTACAGCTGACACGTTATGGCGTTCATTTTATCGTAAAATGTGAGGTAGACAATATATCCAGTCTTTCATCTTTACTTCTGTTGAGTACAAACATAGTTTAGTCAAAACACTGTTTCACAAAGTGGGGAGTACTTGTAGCCCTGACAAGCTGTAGATAGAACAGAAAGTGCTGTGGAAAAATTTACCAATAAATGGATACCTTTAGCAATTCATTGAGGCATATATTAAAGTGAACAAGAGCACTGAACCACCTAAGTACATCTCAAAAGAAGGATATATTTGCACATATGTCATCCACAGATGACCGTCTAGCCAACGGTGTTACGCACAAACTAAAGTGTACTCTGGCTTGAGCGTATGCGACTGCACGGTTGCACTTAGCTTAAACCACCAGAGGACCATAATCACCGAAGTAGCTGTTCAAACGTTTTGTCTCCCATGTTGTGTATCAGTTCACTTGCAGTTGCAGTGGCATTACGTAGGCAGGGCAGATCGACAACTATCACAGTAAGTGGTCGAACACATCCTGAAATGTTTGAAACAACTGATGACGCACTAGCCGCAACTTGATGAACTGACTGCTCGAAAACCAACATTATCAATTGCTCACCACGTTGCGAAAACAGGTTACTAAGATAGTGTTACGCAATCGTAACCCGAAGTAACTAGGTTCCTGTAAATCGACGTTAATCCGAACTTACCAGCCGACTCTGTGTGCACAAAAGTGTTTGAGGCAACCTACCAGATTACCATGGCCTAGATTAAAAAATAGTCCTTGTAAGTCTATTCCCTATTTCTCCTTACCTGTACGATGCACATAATGCATGTTCACGCGTGCGACTTGTGAAAGTAAACAAAGTGTTAACATATTGCAACGTGTCTCATTTCTGCACTGATGAGGTGGTTAAGTCGAATGCAGTGTTCATGTAGCATATCTTGTTGAATCGAGCTACCTGACCTCTCCTTTTCGTCCAGGCTACCGAGTCAAGAATAGTCAGCAGAAAGTCATGAGATGCTCAATTTCAATCCGAATTCGACTGAATAGTCCATTCTTGTGCATACAGAGGTGCTTTGTTCAGGTCTTGCGATTATCATGGCACATCATTCACACTATAATCGATGAAACTGCTACGGTTCCACTTGCGTCACAATTATGATTTAATTGTACCAGAACCATGTTTGCATGTTTATGCATGAAGTGATTGATCTCATTTGAATTTGTTATTTATTTTGCATGTTTCGTCCTGACAGTACTCTTCCATATAAACTTTATGTATTTGGCGTAATAATGAATGATTGTAGACGAGTTTGTTCGTTCCACTATTTCTTTTTGATGACTGGTTAGATGATTTTTAGCTATTTAAGGATTAGCTGCTGACGAGTGGTATGACTAAGCTTTCGATACAGTGATGGTAGTATGCTACGTGCAACTAGATGTGATACTCTGATGTTGCACTATGATACTGGCAAGTATGTGAACTAAAAAGACCTAGTGTAAAAGCATCACCTATCAGAGTTACCGATCTAGGACGACCGTATATTTTCGGGTTATAATGTTCCTGCCGATCGATAAAGTCGCAAAAGAGAGTGTAAGCCTACTAGACTATTTTATTCATTTCTAGAGTGCTTTTCGATACTCAGGCTCGAACCGACTTTCCACTGCCGGCTTCGCATTTGTCTGGACTAAGTGGTTAGAGATAATCCGAATGGGGGACTGGAATCGGCAACTCTTCGTGTTACAAGCCAAAGCTCTTATCCGCTCAGCCAACAAGAACGACGTTTGTTACGGATGAATGTGCTTGAATAAAAGCTTGTTTGTAACCCCATTAGTACGGGTTAACACAGTCCGTCTCATTCATCTTGTCCAACCCGTTCACTGTTGCCAAACTACGGGTCAGACAGAAAGGTGGCAGATATGGTTGACCAACCTAGATATCGATCTTACATAAACTATTGACTCATGCAGTTTGTCTGCCCTGAACCTGGTGGTATCTCTAGATTCATGTAAACCGAATCACTGACTGTTTCTATTGTTGTTATCCGTATGTCTTACATATTATAATGTTTTCTGTTCGTGACTAAAGAGAATTACTGTTATTGGAGATATCGATAAATAGAAGAATGAATTGTATTCAGTAAAGTTCACCTAGACAATCAATGCCGAGAAGCGACTGCACGTCAGTAAGTGTTGTGAACATCTAACAAAAGCAATTCATCTCCTTACATCGGGTCCTTGCTCCTTAACTAATGGCAACTGAACTTGATCAATTGTTTATTCTACTAGATTGTAAAGTTCAGCGAATGTCTATGCTATCTGTACGCCACTTTCTGTCCAAGAGACTATGCATACATGCTCATCATAGGGGGTGGTATCTAATAGACGTATAACTTTTCTAACAGATATTTTTAAACAACCTTTCCTTCCAATAATTTCAGTGAACGAGATGGAATACTAACACCGCATCATTTACGTCCTTATACATTTCTACACAACGCCACAAGTGGATAAGACAGACAGTTTGCTTGTTACCGCAGTGTTCTTCCTGGTTGTAGATGGCTATGTTAAATACCCTGCCTAGATGAGGTTGGGTTCCAGTTGTAAACCAGAACAATAGGGCACCTATCAAAACAATGTAATCGGCAGGTTACACAAACTTGTGGAAGCACAGGTAAAGATGGAACCAGATAGGCTGCATTACTTTTTGCACATATGTAGTTAAACTTGCAGCTTCCGTGCGAAGTCGTATACTCATATAACATTTAGAAAAACGGTACTAAATTATTTGATCACCAGACGGTAACAGTGCAGGCGACGATGAGAACGCTTTCTTTCTAATTAGAATGTAACCTAATGAACCTTGTTGGCAAATTGATTATTTCAAACCAGACCAGGCATGCTTCCTTTGGACATCCAACCCATTCCTAGAACAAACATAGACAATACTTCAAATAAAAATGAATAGTGGCTAAAAGATCGATGGTTCGCGTGATCATCACTACATAACTAAAAGGCCACCTACGTGCAGATATATGTAAAAATAGCATGAAATAAAACTTGTAGCAAGATGTCAAAGTTCAGCTTTCGGTTCTTACAGGTGCAGAAACTTTATAAACAATCCATCAATTCTGTGGAGAATTGGACTTACCTCCGCCCATCGTAGAAAGCAACGTTTTGAATGCTTCTACGGTATCGTCTGAAATAACGCCTAAAAGGTTTTTTAAACCTTCCACTCCACCGCCAACTGCTTGCAATAATACTTTTAGTCCTTCGGCACCTTCCCCAACGGCATTTAACAAATTGCGCAAACCTTCTTCACCGCCGCCAGCAGCTGATATTAAATGGAGTAGAGCGTCTTTGGTTGAGCCTCCAAGAGCCTCGAGCAAGTTAGCCAAACCTTCCACCCCACCACCAGCAGCTTGGAGGAAATTCCGCAGTCCTTCCGCGCCACCGCCCGCCGCAGATATCAGGTTGAACAAAGCTTCTTCCGGATTAGCACCCAGCGCTTCCAGCAAGTTCTTCAGCCCTTCTACTCCTCCACCCACAGCTTCTAACAGATTTTTTATGCCTTCGACGCCACCACCAGCAGCATTAAATATGTTTGCCAAAGCTTCTGCTATATCGCCACCCATAACGTCTAGTAAGTTTTTCAACCCATCCACGCCCCCGCCAACGGCTTCCAAAAGGTTCTTTAGGCCTTCGGAACCACCTCCGACAGCATTTAAAATGTTTTTCAAAGCTTCTACTGGATCATCCCCGGCGGCTTCAAGCAAATTTTTCAGACCCTGGGCACCACCTCCAGCAGCTTGCAACAGCAACTTTAAACCCTCTACCTCTCCTCCACCAGCCCCAAGCACCGCCCTAAGACCATCCAAAGAGCCCCCAGCGGCTTTGAGCAGATTGGCCAGCGCTTCGCCTGAAAATGCCAAGGACAAAAATTTAGAGCAAATAATCTACAAACACAACAACAAACGAGTAAACATAAAAAGTGAGAACGTTTAAGACGTTGACTATTAACAACTGAGCACAAGCAATTTTGCCGCTTACCTACATTAGAACGATGCCAAACGCTTAGGGTAACATTGAGGGTGTTTTATGATGCTACTCGCGAGTAGTCTAACGTAATCTGTTAAAGTAAGGCCAACATTTCGATTCGTCCAATGGGTTCCGGTGTATTGGTTAAGAATATGACGTCCGAGAAGTTATTTAGTGGACAAGAGATGGTGCAGTTCACATGTCTAAAAGATAACGTGTGCAACGTGGTTTCAGAGTGATACGTAAGCTAGTGGTGTTAGAGGCCATAGGTATGAAGATTTTCAACTAGGCCTGTAGTAACCGAAACGTTTCCATTACACGTGTTAACGACCAATGACACACCCAATCTTTGATTACTCATTCAACCATATCAGTGAGCATCCATGTTTTTATGCACATAATTCGATGAAAATGTTGTTTTTGGTTCATGGGCAACTTTTCCTTGTTACTTATTGGGGGGTAGAACATTCATCTGTCCCAGTACTGTCGTTCCGTGCCTCTGTGTCAGTTAGTAACTACCGCGGTTCGCTAGTATTCCGCCGTATACCCAGCGTGTTACACACTGACGGTTAGACAGTGGAACTGAAAACATCACACTTGAGTCTCACCCTATGAAGGGACTTTACTAACAGGCTTTCTAACCAAGCTAGGTAAGTAAACGCAGCTGAACCACAGAACATGTTAAGACAATAAAGACAGAACCTTCATATTCGTTTTGGTTGACAGAGTCACACTTCCACTGTGTGCAGTGCATGGTCACTGAACCGACTTGTTTATATCGTCAGTCAGCTTAACGCATCGCAGTGTTTGAAAATCAATGCAGTTTATCCTGATTCAATAAGCTAGACAGATCGTCTTAATTTGGACTACTTTGAAAGCAGGAAGTAAAACTGAGAATGTCGCTGACATCGAATTTAGAGAATGCGATATCCGACCACATCAGTTTAGAAAAACCATAGCTTAAGACAGTTTCACTTTATTTTTCATACATGGGACGCGACGAAGTAGTCGTAAAAAAAAATCGAAAAATACACCTGACAAACAGAAAGTAACAAGTAACAATAACGCCGAACGCGGTAACACTGCAACCTCATTATGTTCTATATCTCTCAAATGGTACCCTATTAAATTTGTCGTCCGTATCTTACAGCGTCTATCATACACATCGGAAATCTGTTACCAAGACAACGGAGATGAATTCTTGTTGTTTGCCGTTCTTTCGCTATTTTACTGAACGGACATGCCCCATTCAGAGTACACACGCAGACAATCTTACGTTACTCACAGTCAGTCTGTGCTCTATAAGATGCTTTAGCTCGTATTCTGTGATAAATCCCTTCTTCCAGTGTTCACACTAATGGAATCCAGTTGTTCCGTTGTATCTTCCTTATTTTTGAGTTAGGCTTGTTCAAACATTTGCTTTCTCTATTCATTATAATCACACTTTTATCATGACTAGCAGATCGACTACGTTCGTTATCAACTTCTTAGAAGTTACCCATAATGTTTGTGTTTTTACATTCTTTCGAGTTCCTTGTATTGCTCACCAATTATTTTTACAAGTCATCTTGTAAATGACTGCAAACTCGCTTTGAAGTTCACAAAATTGCTGTCAAGAGTTAGTGGTAGTCAGTGTTCACTTTCACGTGATCGCCGTTTATCATAACAAGAGGGTGTTTGCGAGATATTTTGCCTTTACACTTGTTAAGTTATGCATCAAATACATCTCTATCGGTCACTCGTTTGACTCGTTTTATTGCTGTAAGTCAACTTACAAACAACCCCTTGTGTCGTATCTTTGCGAGACAAGACTAGAACACATACCAACAAGTTCATTCAACTTGGCAAATGATTTCGCGCATACACGTCTTATCACCGTGTAAGCAAAGGGTATTTTAAAGTTTTCCATTTTGTCTACTGAACTCTTTCCAACTGTAAAGCTGAATTGTCATCTTTTGATTGAATACAGCTTGATATAAATACGTCTCATACTGCTGCTACTGATGCCTTTGATGCCGAGGTTACCATTACAGAATGAAAGAAGACCAGGACAAGTAAAGTGGCACAACATGAAAACGATGAGGAATAATTTTAGTTTTGCCACACCACTTATCAGTAATATAATGTCAATGCTCATCGGTGGCGTTAGTGGATTCCAGCACAAACTAGACAGTCAATTACCTGGATCATTTGGTGAATTCTATATGACAGTTGGTTGGGTGGATAACTAGATCCAAATGTAAAATTCCTGCACTTCCGACGTGGCTTCATAGCTCAGCAGGTAGAGCATTTACCGTGTTTGGTCATGTTGTTTTTGTCGTTGGTTCGAAACCAGCCGAAGTCCAGACTTTTAGCAATTGGGTCCCTTCTAAATTTTGATAAAGTCTGGCAACTTCTAGGTAATAGCTTACACTGCTGTCACTACCATGGGTTGTAAATACTTTCATCCAGAACAACTTCCTGTTCATTTGTTTCATTTTCACACTCTTTCATTTGCGTAACAACTAAAACCATACTTCCACACTTTTATTTATTCAGTTATCATTTGTTTTCCTTAGTTTTCGGACAAATTCAATGCACTCAGCAAGGCCAAATGCACAGTAGTGCGAGTGGTACACAGCTAGATAGTTGAACGTAACAGGTAAGGGCTCAATCGGAGAACTTCTTGATCTCAACACTACTGTGGGTAAAAATAGTGCATGACGTGTGCACTCGCTTTTAATGGTTTTGGTTGCGTGGTCTGACACACAACGGGGAGCAAGATGACAGGTAGAACAAAACTTACATAGGTTAGGATGACGATAAACACATATGAGCGAGTCTCAGTTATCAAATCGACACTGCCAGTTGAGCTGATGACACACGTTTTCTTATTCACAAAAACACAGATTCACTTAAGAACTTACCTGGTGAGTCTCCACCGATGGCCGCTAGAAGATTCTTCAAACCCAGAGCACCTCCACCAGCAGCAGCGATAAGGTTTTTTATTCCGTCAGAATCACCACCAGCAGCTTGAATCAAATTTGCAATGCCTTCCACGCCTTCCCCGGCTGCTCGAATCAGTTTTGCAAATCCTGAGATGATCTTTTCGTCATCTAACTCCCCGTCACCGTTGAGAGCTGTAAGCAGATTTCGAATTCCATCAACACCACCGCCAACTACTGCAATCAAGTTTTTGAGTCCTTCAGCGCCACCACCAACTTGTTTGAGGAACTCTTTTAAAGCATCCTCTCGAGAGCCTCCAAGAGCATCCAAAATATTGATAATGCCTTGAGTACCTCCACCCATTGTATTGGCCAGGGCTTTAAGTGCTTCTAAGGGATCATCATTTAGTGCTCTCAAAAGTTCACCCAAAGCATCAGCCGGATTTCCACTTGCTTGGAGCAATTTCGCTAAACCGTCAGCTCCTCCACCGCCTTCCGTAATCAGTTGTTGCAGCGCATTCAAATCGCCTCCGGCCGTCAAGAAAAGTTGAGTAATTAACCCTCGCTTGCCCAAATCAGTTCCGAAAATTGCACCTCTGACCAGTCCAATTATTACCGTTTCTAGATCAACACCTGTAGTATGGAAAGATCGATTGAAGATTGGAAGGAATTTGCGGCATTATACAACATACAGAATAAAATATTCAATATAAGTTAAAATAAAACTTAACAGCAACCGTTCTTGTTTAGCCTGCTCACAACCCAAAAAAGGGCATGGGCGCGATTCAGTATCGGTTGGTGGTCAAACTGATAAGAATCGTGACTCACAACGTGAAACGTTTTCGATTAGAATTTCGATCACACTGTCTTTCCTGATGAATCTAAACATGGATGCAGGTGACCCCACTGGAGTGGCCGGCTGAGTGTAAGCACTGTGAATTATAAACCAGTGTGGTCACAAAGATTACGTCATCATGTACACGCACATTAAAAATTTAGCAGAAACAACGAATCGCCTAAATTAGATGAGATAGGGACAATCAGGACAGAAATGATCAACAATCGCATAGTGTTAAGTGATATCAGTGAAACCGAAGAGTTGTAAGTAAACACAAGTTAGCGTCTGTATCCTAGAGTAAACGATAATGAAGCAAAATTGTCAAAAGTTCACACAGTTCTGCAGATTTTCCTTCTCATTTATGTGCGCCACTTTCATGTGAGCAGTTGATATCAGCTGCTTCCGACCGATGCAATCACCTAAGTGTGAACGACGTATGGCAGCCTAAGCAAATTAAGACCCGTGTACCAAGTGCTTCAGACTGACACGTGTTAAGACTGGACCGAACCGGACGCGGAAATTCGTTACAACCTTATGCCGAAGCAACCAGGACACAGCAGACGGTCAAGTGAGCGATGCGCATGTCTACTAACACGGATACTCAGGCCGGGCACCCAACATGCACGGCTCAAGCAAGAGTGGCCGCGATACCAGGACCCAGATTTCGGATGGACTGTATTGGGACAATTACGTGTACCAGCCAACAGATCTCCGGTGTTCCCACCCCTGGTCATGACAGGCCGATAACCAAGCTGGCAGGATCCGAGGCTGGCAAGGGCACCACACAGTGTGCATGCATTTTGTCTGTGGTTTGAGGTGCGACAAGTTGTTTGATGCGACTCTACCTGAGGCAGGATGATGAATGATGAAAAACTCATAGTGTTGACCGGTAAACACGTGTACTGTAGTGCAGCCCGAATTACTTTTATTCTGACATTAAACGTGACGTGGTAAACGATCAGCCTGTGAGATAACAACAACCGGCATTTTGCTGTACGTATTACACTGCCACGTCTAAAGGTTCTAAAACAACTGGTTTCCTTAACGCGTTCGAATTAGGGGGGAGGAAGCGTAAATTAAGCTCTTCGGGGTAAAAATTTTGAACACCCTGAACGCATACTGACGCGTGGCTAGTTAAAGTACAAAACAAACAACCACACAACAGAACCCACAAATCGAAGAACAAAAGAGACGGACGAGATTGCGAATACTGATGCAGACAAAACAAACGAAACCCTGAAAGGACGACCGTAAGGAAGGAGTTGTTTCAAAACAAAAGGGGTACTTGTGGATTTTAGTAGGAAGCGTATTGGCAGGGCTCATGACATGTTTCCGACTTCTCTGATCTCTCCGCCTGATTTAGACAATTTGCTTCCATGCTTCCATTCTCTAAGACTTTGTAAGACGGCGTTTCTGGCTGTTTTAAAACGAGTTCCTTGATACGATCAGCTAGTCCCAGACTTCCTTTTCCCATTAAGGTTACATTGTGGTCAAACTAGCACTAGGAAACAACAGGCGGATGCTGGCTGGTCGCAATGGATGGGTCTGTAATGGCGGTGCTACAACGTTTCTAGCAGCGTTGCAAGTTCTCGACACAATTACCTGATAACGTTCACTTATCACCGTTGCTCAGTGGTTACCTAAGAAAAGAAATCCTGACTGCACTGTCTCTTCGGGTACTGTCAACACGGTATCAGCAGTATTTTTCAGTTACTTGCGCGGGATAGCCGGTGATCTGTGGAGTGTCAGTCAGCATGCAAAAATTACATCGTACGTTATCACCCGTGTTATGATTCGGTTATATGGGTGATTATTTCAATGTTTACTATTACCTACAGGTCCACGTGTGAACAGAAGGTACACGGTGTTACTCTGGAAAGTGTCACATAAATTACGTCCTCATTGTTCTACTACTATTTTAGAATGTTTCAATCCAGTGAAGGAAACCATAATACTGTTGCCAGTGGCCAGATGGTGGTCAAGACTATTACAAGCCGTTACCAAATATTTGCTGTACTACCTTGATAACCGTTAGCAATAGCAAGAAAAATGGGCACGTCGCCAGACAACCTCCGTAAGCCTACGGTGTACTTGACACAATCGACGTACAGTATGTATTTTGTTTCCTGGTTCATCGGTTTTGAAGTTTGTTATCCCCTAATTGCACATCGATATAGTCAATATGATAACCGGAAGGACCAAAGACAAACCAGGCGGTGATAAAACATCGGTTTCCTAAGTGCAGCTGTTACAGGATAAATAGTGAGAAACAAGTCGATAGTGGAAGTGGAAAACTTCGAAACTGCCCACCCAGAACCGTTATCAACCTGGGTTATAACGTACCAATAAAGTTATCTCCAGGTCGAGGTGTGCCTACTCCAATTAGCACTGTCGCCACGACGGTGCAAACGTAAGTGAATTTAGCAACCAACGAGTCCAAGTTTCGCCGTGGCAACATTGTACCTAAAGCACTGCGTTGAACTGAAAAATAAAGAATGAACAGGGTGTGCAGACACATACCGCTCAAAGTGACATCAGATGACATTTATTAACGACGTTTATTACGAGTCACGAGAAAGTAAAGGAAAGCAAAAACAAAAATTGCGTGGGTTTAACAAATCTGCAGTTATTTTCTATTTCAGAACAGTAAACCGTATGTACCGGTGGTTCCCGAAAGCTATGGTCCAAAACTCCTTGGTTTCCTTGGCACGAGGTTACCACCTACCTATCTTTTTAACTTGAGTGTAATCTAGAAAAAATCATAGTCCTGTTTACA
This sequence comes from Paragonimus skrjabini miyazakii, assembly GCA_014338405.1. Taxonomy (NCBI): domain Eukaryota; kingdom Metazoa; phylum Platyhelminthes; class Trematoda; order Plagiorchiida; family Troglotrematidae; genus Paragonimus; species Paragonimus skrjabini miyazakii. The sequence continues at coordinate 52,107 of JTDE01002371.1, forward strand.
GAAAATGTGGACGCCATATCCCCGCCTACTCCTGTTAATTATGGCTCCCACTCATCTTCACATCGTTTGTTTTCGGTAGCTCTGTCGTAGTCAGTCATAGATCAAAATTTCAGGGCCTAAAAAGTGGATTTTTGACAAAACCAAACTACTGCACGTAATGAACCCGGCAATGCAATGTGACTTAAAATAACTTAGCTAAGACTCATTCAGTAAAGCATAATCTCTAATTGTGTCATTATACCCACAGTATTCATGGAAAGTCTAGTTTGCAAACAGCTGTTTTCGATCATTCTCGTCAAGCATATACAATTACCATACTTTCATGGGATATATATATCCAATAAAACTGGTATAACCATATTCCATTTGTATATATGTATATATATAAATATAAATAGAATATGGTTATACGCAATGATAATAGCTATGACGACTGATGAAGACTGTCTAACCGGATGGTCGATTTGTTTGTTTCTTTGTATGTGCGTGCGTATGCGTGTTGTATTTACATGAAGAATGTGATCGGTATGTGGTAATTTGTTAATCGGGTTACTGGGTAAATGATGTTCAGACGTGGGAGGGTAAAATAACATCACTATACCAGATGAAACAGATTGATGTAATTGATACAGTTACTTCTGACAGAACTAAACTGTTCAGACCATTTACGAATGGTTGGTCACGGAAGATGTAGAGCTTGTAAAAATTTCTTCTGTGCACACAGCTAAGTGTTGTAGATTACAGTAAAGATCTCATCTGCCTTCGATAACCGCCTCACGTGGACAACTGGGTGAAATACGCGGTAAACACACTGTAAATAATTTTGAGTACTCTGTCAACCGTGATTTGGTGACCCGTGTTGGTCAGATGCTATCCGACATCACTTGAGATAGGTCTCGCCAAATAATTACATAACACCTTAGAAAGGTACACACGGATTCTATCTGATAGTCGCCGAGTAGTTTCCCCAAAGTAACCGGCATGACATCAACATGTGGGAGACTAAATACCGAATGACAAAGAAAATTATGAAAAACTACACTTGAGATATGACACCCACACTGGACGACTCTTAATAAAAATGATCACCCATGCAACGCGGTAGGTCTTGGCCAATGCATTTGTCAACCTGCGACTGATCAGTTCGATAGTTTCTTGGTCTTTAAATGCCAAAGTGATAAAAATCGACTTATTTTGTTGCGGTTTTTGCCGCTGGTCAAGCATTTTCCAGTTTCATACTCTTTTCTACAGATCTCTCTAATGATTCATTCTGGCTCAATATCTCTAGGGTTTGGCTCAATTTGCTGCTTATAGTGTCTGGTAGGGATATCCTTCTTATTCTATCGGTAAGACAGCAAATCAACTTTTGTATTTGTTTCAATAGAACATGGCTCAGGAAATGGGTGTACAGCTTTGCCCATGTCTTTTGATGGATCAATTCACTTTGCGATGCATTAACACATCAAGAAAATACAACCTACTGTTACGCTTTACCGGATAATGCTGTGGATAAGTTTGGTAACCAAGAGAGAGAAGAGTCGTGCACCGAAGAGCTCTAAAGAACGATCTTGGGTATTCTGCAGTTGCGTCGTTTGGCGAGGAAAGGTTAACAACAATGGTTACCAAGACAGTCAGTATCTGTGGGGGTTCAGTGAACTGCAGGTCAACTGAGTAAAGCAGAAGATAGATACTAAGACATCGATAGCTGGTGGATTCTCCACCAGCTGACCAAATAAACACAGCAAAACAATGAGGGCTCATTTAGAGAAGAGTTTTGCATTTCCTTAATAAATGCTCAGCGTATATTCACACTGAGCTCAGTAGCACAGAAACCCTCATCCAAGAGCTAAAATTCCCATCGTACTTATAATCTTTGGATGTCGGTGTCATCAAACTGTTTTATATAGATACCGGAATGAACAAATATGAAAGCTATAGTCACCGGAAGATTTCTCACCATCGGCTAGTAAGACGATATCAATGTTGTGTTAGTATTTAACGTCTCTGTTGAATTGCCATTTTAGATGCTGTGTACTGGTTTATGTTGTCTTGAGAGAAAATACTACCTACCACGATTGTAAATTACTTTGCAAAATGTGACATGGGTTCATACTTGCCTCTGTAAGTCTTAAGTGGTGATTCTCGATCTTACAAATAAAGGCATCGCCTTTGAATAGGGCCTAACAGAGCACACGACCTTTCATGGACACAACCGTTGGAAAGTGACTACCCCTCATTATTTTATAAAAATGTAAACACATGCTGGTAAAAGAATGCTTGAAAACGAAATGTTAAACGAATCTTATTGTGAATCGGGCGTGAAAAATGTCTCCTTGTGTTCACAGAAAAAGACTATGGAATTTGATCGGTATATCATTGGTATACTTTTTACAGGTTATCCCGTCGCTTATTGAGGGGGGGAACAATGTTTGGTGCACGTGAAAACGAACATAAATTTTACGGCCAACGAGATGAATAACTTATCCTCTCTCTTTTATACCTTAAGTGATCATATGTTTCGGTAATTTTTAAAGAGTTATGTTGAATGGGAAGGGAACTCTGTGTGAAGGTGAATAGTTTACCAAATACGACAAGACTCACGATCTTGCTGGACTGCCTGTCGAAGTGAAGCGGAGTTAGATACTCCCAATAAAGATAATCTTTCACACAATGGTTATTGGATACCACTCCAAAAGTTGTTTGTCATTGCCGTGAGTCGTTGTATTTATCAGTAGGTTATACCACCAAGGGGCCACCCTTGACTATCAACACAAACCATACAAAAACGTTTCATGTGCTTATGAATAAACCTGTTGAGATTCACCAGAAGGAGATGATACAGATGGATTGCGCATCTGTGTTTTATAAACAGACACACTGTTGACTAGGGAAACAATGACGCCCAAAGTTTTGCATAACAAAACACTAATAGTCAGACGATACACTGGGTTAAATAAAGTAGTCGTTGAGGTGACCGGTACCGAAACGTGTGGTTAAATGCTTTGTGTGCAGACATGTGACCTTCTAACCCTTCACAAAAGCACCAAGTGCGCTGATTGTCACTGCTGTTGACATGTTTTTCTCCCTTCTAACCTGTTCTACCTTCTTCTTGTCCCGACTTCATCTTCTTCATTACATCACTAAATCAGTCCATTGATTTCGCCTTGAATTTATCAACTTGCCTAAAAGTAGCCATTCTTAGTATTGTCAAGTTACGCAAACACACTCGATGTCAGTGGATTCATTCCACGGTGGAAGTACCACCAGACATATCCATTCACGGAAGGAATGACGGAAATAAGTTAATCTCCTGACTTTCAGTTGAAATGAGTGAAAGATTCGAGAGAACTACATGCGTTTTGTAATTACATCACGGTCAACAGGTAAGCAATAAATTCAACAGAAAAAGTGGAAGTAACAATTTTAAGATATTTTCCACATAGTCAAGGTCCAAACTTGAGAACTTTGTTGCTAAGAGAGTAACGTATGTGTTGACCAATAAACACATAATGTTGATAAGCATTGCTTTTTTGAACAAATTACAAACTGTTCGAAACTATTGTAAAATCTTTAAAGTTTACACAATTTACAGAATAAACAATGGAGACTTACACGCATCAGATAAAGTTTGATTGAGTAGTTTGTTGTATTCCTTTTCAGTCAATCCATATTTGACAGTATGCATCGTCATTTTAAAACCAGGTTTAATACCCAGCAAGTTGTTCACACCACCTAACGTGTTCGCTTTGGGAAGTGTTGCATAGATCTCAGTAACGGCAATCTAGATGTAATAGGTTAGGAACAATTATTGACTGAAATAATACGGGAATATTGTTACGGCGAACAGGCTTGATTTAGAGAAATTGTAAATGGTTCTAGAAGTCTGATTTCACGACTGTTCATTCGAATTCGTGAAAAGAGATGTTAACGACATACAATACGAAATACATGTAACAGATTTGAATTAAACCAACTCGACCAAATCATACAAAATGTTTGCACACCCATCTCTATGTGATGACAACTGGTTTTGCTGGTCGGCGCATTAATTGCCACCCAGTACATTTACATGGGCGGTTAAAAAGGTTGAATTAACATCAAATAAGTGTTTTGTATGAACGATTTCACATGTACTACCTGTCACTTTCAAAATGATAACCGTTGACAGTTCCAGTCATTGATATTTTAGTCAGTAATCGAGCCCGATGTTTGAGTGTAGTTACTAAAACATAAAAGCGGACTAAAAAGAGTGAGACCTACTTCATGAAATCCCAGTATCCAGCTTAACTAATCAGTGGTATGGTATCCACGCCATTGAGACAAACAACCTGATTGAATGTGAGGGCAAGATGGAATGTGCATTATTTAGCTGTCCTCCAGCTTGCCACCATAACTATGTGATAATGATTTATTTACAACTGGCACAGTCAAACAATGACATCATTTACGTTTAGAAGAGATCTATTTGCGAAAAATCTGGACCTCGGCTGAAGTCCAGATTTTTCGCAAATGGATCTCTTCTAAATTATCAAATCTGTTCAACTCGATTAGTCGTCAGCTCCCTTGGGCTACCGTCCAGAATCTAGATAGAATATTGGTACAAGAAGCTAGGGAACAAACATGACTTACAACTTCCGAAATAGGGGTGGGTTTTCCTTTATCTTTGCCAGGCCACCCGCTAACTAACTCATAACATTGCAAACTAAATCAAAGTTTTTCTAATTTGAATTAATGACCAGTTGACACTTCGTTCTCCCTGGTTTCCGATCTCAAGACAGAAGGGTGAGAACTCAGTTAAACCATTTGAGATCTCACCCTAAGTTCTTCAGCCAAATCTGGTTCACGCTTGATCTCCTTGAACAAACGCTCGGATATACGTTGGGCGTCTCCAGATAAAAGGATTTCCAATAGTTCTGGCATGGGAACTGGATCAGAAAGCAGAAGATATTCACTTTTTTGGTTTGTCCCAAGGGTTAGACTGTGCAAATGATGGTAACAATTATAGTAATACCAATAACCATACTTTATTATACTTAATTTAGATTAGCAGGTATTCAGAAGGGAAACACGATAATAACAATAAGTAATCGACAGCCACAAAACCTATAACTTTTATGTGCACCATATGGTTTAAAGATAACATAACGATAAACAATGGGAAAGTAGCTACTGGCCAACTGTCGTTCTAACCCTTCCGTTTTTGTGCCTTCTCCAAAAAGTACGCGCAAAATAAAGCGGAATTGAAGCCCATTAAGTGGATATTCGTGCAAACATAAGCTTAAAGGTGAATCGACCATGATCGTTCATTACCATAAACTGTCTGACAGTTTCAACACCAGGAGCAGCGTGCGTCAAGGCTGTTCACTTTCACCATTTTTGTCTAATTTTGTGGTGGACAGTATAATGGAAGAGTGTCTCCGACACTCACAAGATGCCGCCGTGGATTTCCTACTTAGTGGAATGCTGACTGAACTTGATTATGGTCACGATAAGGTGTTGCTATTTGACATTTTCAAAGCAGCACAAACAATGCTAGACGCTATTTCGCACTCTGTTAAATCCTTCGGAATGCGCTTTGCAGCTTCAAAGTGCAAGGTAGATCTGTCAGATGGCTGTGATTGTGTAGATTTGATGTTAGATAATGAAATCATGGGGTCTGTTGGCCGGTTTGTTTGCTTGGGGGGTTGCATTAGCGGCGACGGAGGTGCAGGGAATGAAATAAGAGCACGTATCTTCAAGGCTAGGGCAGTGGTTGCTAATCTAGGACACCTCTGGCGACAGATAGATATCTCTCTGAAACTTAGGGGTCGCGTATATGAGACGACACTGCGGCAGCGAAACATGGCCGCTTAGGATAAAGTATGTAAACCATCTTCAGATATTTGCGCATCGATGTCTGCGTTTGATCGCTCGTATCGAGTGGCTTCAACGAATAAGCAACCTGGAGATTAAGAAGCGGGTATTTGGTAGTGATTGCCAAACGAGTTCTTTCGTTCAATCCTTACATTTTCACACACTTAGATGGTTAGGTCATGTACTAAGGATGCCAGCTAGTTGTCTACCACGTCGAACGCTGTTCGCTAACGCTGCGGTCAACTGGCGTAAGGTGCGCGGTGGACAGATGATGACCTGGCGTAGGCAAATGGAAGCGTTCACGAAGGGATTGGCCACTGTAGATCGGGTCCGTCTTCCGGGCTAGGGCCAACGCGACTCATAGAGTCGGTGGCTGGAGACGTTATGTGAGATGGCGACCAACCAAGCTCAGTGGCGTGAATGTTGTCATCGTTTGACCGAGTTGCCTGTAAGGTGTGTATTTAATGACGTGGGGCAGTAAAAACCGTAACGAAGCTGTCTTGCTGGTGATGCCTTACTTTCACTTATAGCTCGGTTGTTTGTTTGCAAAGTGTAGGCACCCTGATGTTGAATGTTTGACTACGGACGTAGCTATTTTTAAGTGGTTAGGTCCCCTTCCACGCCCCTTTTTTATCTCCTCCTATGTAGAATTTTCTTCTTCTTCGTGGTTGTGTGGCAGTTAGGCATCAGTGTGAACCACTGATGTATTGCTGTCTATGATGATGATGATGATGAACAACTTTGTCCATCTCGAAGTAACTGTACTTGAAACAAAAGTTGTCAGTGTCGATGTTTGAACCATGAATATCTAGTCATGAAACAGCTCAATTATAAGTAACAGAAAGAAACCTTTCGTTCAACTTTGTGTGCAATAGTAACTTCTCCTCACAAAAAGTAGCTCCGTGAAGTTAATCAAATGAATCAAACAACATCCATTAGACGACATCTACTGCGATAAGAAATTACGTCTGCATATTGGTTTTTATATACTCAAGGCAAGCAAAAATAACTGCTTTTACATTTCGTAGTTTGGATTATTATTTATTTGACCATAGACTGTGGTTTATAACGATCCAATGGCGACTGCTGCCTTCCACAAAAGCGATTATGCAGCGTTATAAAGAGGCATTTTCTACTGTTGTAGGAGAGATTTTATGTCTTCGGTTTGGACCATTTCGTCCAGTACACAAATTTGCCAACAAATCAACCCAAATTTTAATTACCCAAAGGAAGTCAGTTTGTCTCCAATGAATCCAGTGCACTGCGGTAAACGAAACTGAACAGCTTTTAAATCGGTTGGATATCTTAAGCAAGTGCGAATGAACTTTTCATCTCCAAGGTAAATCAAACATAATGGTCAGAAAAATTTTCACATACATTCCTTGAGACATAACACACACGATAGTTTACGACCATGTTTGGGAATCACATTTTTTAAGCAGATGCTACCTATTAATGTTCGAGTGTCCCTATAGTGTACATGACACATGTTCCATGACACTTTCACGATGTTACCATTTAGTTATCATCTGTGTTTTTACATGGCAGATAGCGAGTTTGCTAAGCTTACACATATGTTTGGGGTTGACAGATGTGACGTCGCATATATTGTTCACTGTTGTAAACAAGTTAGAAACGGTGGTCTTGCATATTTTTCTTCTTCAATGGATTCACGATACTGATTTGAGCTATACTGTCTTCTATGTTATCTTTCAACCGCGTCACTTTCAGCTAGGAAGAACAGGAGGCCCAATGCACCAGTAAACAGATAAGTAGTTTCTACTCATGTAATAGATCACAGATCAAAAACGGGGCGATTACTTACATATCTCCAAAGTTTTCGCCTGCTTTTCCATGCACTACGCTCCTTTGGAAATGTGTTAATTGCGGAGCCAAAAGGGTCAACAGACTGCTTTGATATAATAGGCTGAACTTTTAGTTAGATTAGATAGATAGGTTTCTATATTGAATTTCATTTAATGAAATCGATCGAGTACACAAAACTCACATCTGTGTGGGAAACATTTAGAGCTCCGTATTGAGCAACAGTTTCTAGGTTGAGCATTAGATCAAAGGTAAATAAGGTTCACTTTCTGCAATTTGCGTTTCATATTCACAGTGAAGTACTGTATTTGACGATAGTTAAGCAATAGGGTAGCGAATTGTGGAAACCGCATCATAACTAGTCAGATCCTGTAGGGATCCGTTGACGTGAATGCTGTATAGATAGTTCTAAGTATTGACCTCCAAGTGTTTAAAGTTCATTCTTATTACCACAGAAAAACTAACAACTGAGCAGGAAAGATGACTGAGGAGAATCTTTCGGATGGTTTTCTCTTAGCTTAGACTGCCTCGCCTCAATAGTTGCGTTTATTTTTCTGTAGATATTCACCCTGATGGATCCAGGAACAGATATTTTGTGCAGTAATATACACATGTAGTGTCATCCTTCTGGTTGTACCTCATAAAATCGACCTGACCTCCCAAGAGATAGAACTGTTCCTGGTGAATTGCGATTTATGACGGCAATGAGTCTTATAGAACATGTTCGAAACGTTGGATGTCCCACAACAAATTTCTCAGAACGGACCGAGGACATTTTGCAGCAAACCAACATTTGCTATATTCTCGTCAGTTGCAAAACGTAAAGCATACGGATTATATAGATTGGACAAATGATAACAAACACAGAGTGGACATGAAAATATCTCACTTAGTAGTATGTTTGAAATATTGAGTTCCCTTTATCCAGTTCATCAAAGCGGCAAGAAGACATACATTGCGAGATGCAAGCATTTCGTTTATTCTCATCAGTCGATTACATAAAACATTCGGTTATATAGGTTAAGCGCTTGGCGACAAAACAATGAAATGTACGAAACATCACATGGGAGCAATCAGGGTTCACTGCCACGGTAACGAAATTGATTGCGTCAGCACCTTTTGCCAACAAAGGGCCGGTGCGTGACGCTTGATCAACAATGCCTCTGAGAATGCCAACAGCCTGGGGTTGCGGTTAAGCAATGGAACCATGAACGAAGTGACGGGGTCAACCGTATTTAACATGCCAACTAATTTTGCGCACATAACGCTGGTCACTGAGCTCCGGTTAAAGTAGCTTCGCCAAAGTCCAGTAACTTCGGGTTCAAAGTATGCTACGATATCCCGCATAGGCTAAGTCGGTCAACATTGTGACTTGTTGTCACCAGGTGTCCAGAAATCGATGACATGCGGTTTCGAGTAACGGGTTCACGTAACATGTGAAAACAATTAGAATACACATTTAAAATGCTAAGATGAGTCCACACAACTTTTCGCTCAGTACTCATCCTGTTACACTGATATACTTTGATCTTCTAGCATTGCTAAATGCCAGCCACAGGTAATCTTGGCGACAGAGAAAACACTGAACAATTGAAACAATGAAAAGGAAATTTATGACTTCCTTACCATCGACCTTTTTGACTTCCTTGTAGCTCCACATCGTCATACAGAAATCTTGTGGTGCCGGCCGACTTCTGGGGTCTTTTCAAAGAAACGAGATTATTCATAATTTTTATAAAATCGAACGGATAAGCAATTGTCAAGCAGGTCAAAACTTCATTGCAAAACAAAGTTGTTAGTAGACTGTCATCATCTTGCTCCAAATGAAGGCGAGAACATACCCAGTGCTACTCCAGTAGTAACACTGTCTATTCGCTGGGGATAGCGGCAGTAAAACCTAATGGGAGGGCCCTTGTTTGTAGCAGTTACGTAGCGCGTCGGTGTTTAATAATTTCGTATGACTGACAGGCCATTTGTGTATATACATATTCATATAGACATTAGTGAGATGATTCGAGCAATACTACAACTATTCTTACCGTTGGATCGAAATCAAAAGTTGCCCAACAGGCATTATTTACCTTTAATCGAAAATGACTGGCGTATTATTGTTAAATTCCACTTTTTACACTAATTTTTTGTCACCGTGGATGCGTAACCTTACCAGAGGTTAACGATCTTTGACCTCGATAATGAAGAGACATAAGACATATAGGTTTACAAACGGATCTCGTAATGGCCACGGTAAATCTTAGACCAATAACTTCATCAAGTTGACGACTAACCTTTTTAACAAACGACAGTGCGAAGTCCTCAGCTTTCAGGAACAACGTACACTAACATAACCTGAGGATCTTGAGATTTCTCTAGGCTGCCGCAATAAGCCGGTGCAATTCGGTGTTGTGATTAAAAGTACTTATGTGTTAACATCACGGTGCGACAGACTAAATATGTAGTGAGCCATATTCATTCCACAAGGTAAGCTGTTCACTTTTATGTCCAGGTTTTCCAACTTTTCACTCTGTACTGTAGACGGTAAATGGAAATTTTGTTTGTAATGGGTTACGTGGTATTAGCGAACCAACATCTACCAGAGTTCGTTTTTTGATTACCGTTCTAAATGCCATTTGACGAATTTTGATTTGCACTTTAATACGTACTCCTTTTATCCGGATGAAGAATCACGGTGATTTTTTCTTTGGTCTGTTGCCATGCTTTTTTGACTGGACTCACATTTCCTGATATCTTGTCCTGTTTCATTAGACGGCTGATTGTCTCTCGAAGATGATCATCGTCTTGAGCGATAAATGAAAACAAATATAAAATAGTGATTATACTTGTTCTTTAAGAGATAGTGCATTTCACCCCGTGAAAAATATCAGGATTTATAGGTTACCATAGTTAAGTATTTCACAGGCAACAAGTCAGTCATAATTTGGGATTAAGGTGGACAACAAGCCAGTCCGGTTTTCAACTACAATACCACCTGGACAAACAGTAATATCAAAGAATTCGTTCTCTATCCCTTATTTTTGTTAGCAAAAAAACAATGAGATTATTGCTTGCGTCTTTCATGTGGAATCCTGCTGAGGCAGTGAGATGCACTTTTGTAATATGCGTGATTCGATCATATTTCTATGTTACATCTGCATGTAAAACAGCTGCCGATCTGGGTTTGTCTGGATTGAAATGGTCCCGGTATTTCAGACAGCCTGAATGCTATCCATACTGGTCTTCGATTCAGAAATGCAGCTTGTTCATGAGGAAAAATTGAACACAGTCGCCTAGTTTGGTCATAATTTTACTCAACAATTAGCCTGTTTTAAATAGAATGGTTGCATAGATAACGCGGCCACTCTACAGAGCAACACAACAAATGGCACATTTTTGTCAGCTCGTCACGTTTTAAGGTTTCAGCGGACCAATGGTGAAATTACTGTATATACAACTGGCAGCGTCAAAACAGTATTTCGTTAGCCAAACACTAGTATTTCTAACACCACGTTTGATTCCAACAAAGTGTCCACAACCAAGTGCAAGTATCAGCAAGGACTGAAGTATGCTGAGCCTTTAGATTCGGCTGTGCGTGCGTCATTGCCAGATAGTTTGCAAGTTTAAGGTGGAATGAACGCTGCAGAAATCTAGTTCATTTCTTCTATATCACTGAACAACAACAAAAACAGTGACCAGATTCCGCAAGAATTATGAGGCGCATACAGAGGTTGTTTATATGAGGTTGTTTAAGTGAAAACCCTGAAAAATAGACGAGACTTGCCTAGTAGACGGTTGCAGGGAAACAGAATATTCGAAGAAAATGTATATATGGTAAATTAGACCAACCTCATCTCACCTGCTGTTTCAATAATTAACAATGTAAAGGAAACCGACATTCAAACGAGCATTCTATGTGGTTAGTTTTTCACAAATTGCTCAACCACAAGCTTCAAGCCAATGCGTTAAGAGTGAACCAGATAAGATTTGCCGTATTGATAGAAAAGGGACCAAGCAGGAGGAGGAGACGGTTAAGTAACTGTATCTCACCAGGCATTTACTGCTCGATATTACCACAAGGAGTATGCGTCTAGGGACACGGCTAAAATACTCGTTTCACGTTACAAAATTTGCCGTCGCTTTTACTTAGTAGCCAGCGTAATGTGGTCCTTCAGATTCCACATTTGACAGTCTTTGTTCAGCCGTTCCTCACCATGTTTAATGAGACAGAGATTCCCCCATCGACTTTGAGCTTAACTTCACTCGGGCTCACACAGCCTGGTTATGTCTAATGTCGTAACACCTACCTCACTACTGGTAACATCCTATAGAGCCAGAACGCTTAATCAGTCCGAAAACCCACACATTTGTGTGGATATTTTGTACAAAGGTGCACACACAATTAGCCCGAAGCGTGCGCCTTAGTCAATCAACCCAAGATACAAAGTGGACACAATTCGTATATGCTCTAGTTGAAGTCAACCTACTGGGTGGCCCATTTTAACTAAAAATAAGCGAGATGTTTATTAATTTAGATGGCCAGGAAGGACTTCAATGTGACAGAACATCTCGAGTTTAAGAAGCATTAATTAATGGCAAACTTTTGAATCCTTACAGCTGGTAGTCATTTCAGAAACTTCATGAAGTGTTATTCTATGGCGATCGTTTGCCATGAATTCATTTTAAAGACCATCGTTTGGTCCTTGCCAAATGCTATTTGGTCCACTAAGTTTGCTAACGTTATAGTCAAAGACGGTATGGTGAAACTTACCACTTACATAAGGGACTGTTCCAATTTTGCAACGGTTTCACCGAGTTCCAAGAAATCGTGGAGTTAGAGAGGAAGCGTTACTATTGACTGCCCCTAAATTCGCTCTTATTAAAAATTATCGCGTGATCCTACTTGACAACAATCGGATTTCATTTTTGAAGGGAACGTTTCCAATGTTGAAGCTCACATAATGAAACTATCATTCAGCTCATGAACGGACACACAAAATCAGTTTCGCAACGGTGAACCAGTGGCTTACGGCAACCACAATGGGTGCAGATACCTCATGAACTATGACGAAATGGCGTTTGACATGGTTGTTTAATCCCTTCTTTCCCATTTTACCTAGTGAAAGTTTGGAGAATTCAACAGCACCTAGAGCTTTGGAGCGAAGTTTTTGCTAGGTGGTAAGTGAATTGACATTGAGCATGATGTCACGTTGCCGCCGACTTGATTGCTTGATCCAACAGTATTCTAATAGAACAGTATGGACGATAGACTGAAATACTCAGGCGTAAAGTCCGCATGTTCACTTAGAAGACTCAAACGTAAACTGTGAGCAAACGTTTTTCGTATGCTTTGCCCATACGACCAAAGCTACGGGCCCTGTTAAACATACGCTCTCATACGCGTAATTGCAATAGCGAAGTTGTATTACTTGCCATACTCTCTAGTCTACGGTCAGAGCCTATTTGATGTACCGCCTATCCAAACCATGTCGCAAACGACTGTCTAGCAACACAAGAATCCAATTTTGCTTTAGGATACAAAAGTACGAGTGAACATACAGTTTCGTCGTCATATATTCTGTTTTCGTCAATATCTTTGTTCTGTATTGGACCAATCAGTCTACAGTTTGTGGTAGTACATGATCTATTAATATTAATCAACTGCTCGTCAGGATTCCATTAAAATTGATATGACTCTGTGATCATGTGTAATAAAAGACAACCGCTTGTTGTAACCAATATGAGGTCTCCTTTTTGTCACTTAACGTGGGCAGTAGGATTTGAAGTGAAATTCCTTGGACTATTCGAAGTAAGCTATTTGGAGTACATGGACCTAACTGTCTCTCTTGTTAACGTTAATCGACCGTTTGAAGTTGTAGGTTACTTTGCGATCTCATCATTCTGCACTTATGGTGACCAGCTATATGTAACAAGTTTTGATCATTTGTCCTGTTGCACAGATGTTCGAGTTTAGATTGAAGGATAAGTTTATTATTCGTATGTGCTTTTGTTGTTGTTCTGTAGATCGGCTATTCGATCACTATTGTCTCAGTCCGTTAGACTGTGTTGGAATGGCTGATTGAATAAGTCAACAATAAATCGGCGTGCATCTGTGACGTATTCGAATTTGTGACCGGGTGGAAAAAAAACGGTCTGTGTTGCTGCTCCGAAAACAACCCGAGCATCTGCCGCACGGTGCATTGTTCTTTGTGGCCGGTGGAAAAATCACAAGGCAGATAAGGGTTACAGAATAGTTAATCACCATGCTCAGCATAGTTAAGCGGTACCGTCTAACAGCTGGAGACCGTTGGAGATTGTACCGCTTTCGGACATGATGGTGTGCTGCATTTCGTAGCCAGTCTATATAGGTAACACTGCCGAGTCTACCGAGTCCAAGTTTTGCTGCATCTAATGTCCTATCCATAAATTAATACATATTTTCTAAGCTATTCTTTGAATAACTTCAGTAGGGATCAGCAATTGTTCGCGCCATAGCAGCTACGGTTACGGATAAAAACCGGAAGTACATTTTTGTGTACGCGTGTATGTACAGTCATCTGTCATAGACCATCACTATTTATTCGCACTTTTTATCCCAACTTTGCTTGATGAGACATAAATAGGGCATATGAGTTCGGTATGTAGCCTTCTTACATTAACTCCCCAGTTTGAATATAGGTCACCCATGGGTCAGTGACCTGAAAATATAGCATGAACCTACGAATAAAATACCTACCTGAGTGTGGTGATTCTTTAAGTGCAGCTACACGTGCCAAGAATTTGTCAGCGGTCGAAGTAATTTTTCCATCTGTGGGTATGTTACCAGTTTTTTCGCCCTTAGCAAGTTCCACCCTTTTCTGCACAACATTTGTGGGAGTCTTTTTGGACAGGCGTGGAAGTGATTTACGTTTCTGGGATGAATTGAAAGTTGCCGGCAATTCTGTTTGTGGAAGTGGTGTTTCAGTTGGTATCAGGAGGCTAAGACGTCTTCTTGGAAACACAGGAGTAACCTCAGCTGCACGAACTCCGTCGATTGGGGTTGCTGTTTCCTCTTCAGTGCCAGGTGAGTGTCGAATACTTAAACGCGTATGGGGCGAATCATCAACTCCTGCATTTGGATCGCCTTCAGTAGTATCTTCGGAATGGTCTTGAGAATCCAAAGATGAAAGTGGAGGCACTGAGTGGGATGAAACAATTGAAGAAAAGGTAGGATGAAACTGAGCAGGAATTTTCTTTTGTGCTAATCGGGTGAAAATGAGCATGATGAAAACTGAAAGTGGCTGATCATTTCGCACAGAACAGTTAGTTTTGTATCTGAGAGTTAGTCGTCGTTGGAACACATTGCGATGAGTTAGGTATAGAAGAGCATTTCGAATAAACTGATGAACTGCCATTTAAATAAACATCCCTCACCAGCTGGATATTATAACAAACCTGTACAGGTGCTGCTCCCTCTATGCTTCGAAGATAGCCATTCGGGTCACAGTGTACCGTCCGTTATATGTCATTTGATAATGCGTCAAGTAACTTTTGTCTCAGCACAAGAGTTCCATGATCAACTGGAAAAAATCCAGCAGATTACCTAGACATAGTAGTAATTTCTACGAGTGGACTCAGTTTAGTTACAGCGGTGAGCTATCAGCAACCAAGAGGCAACAAGCTAAAGATTTATCCTTCTTGACTAAAGCATGAGTCGTGTGGTTTATAGCGCACAGTCCGCGCTGATCAAACATGTGAAGTGTTTTGACATCGCCTAGATTTACTATGCCATTTCGGAGGTGTATTGAGGAGATATTCACAAAATCAGAAATAAAACAGTTTATTGCCCCTATTAACGTCTCGACAAATGTCTTACACATCACATTTCATGAATATATGTCATCGGTCTAATCGCCAGGTCTCATTGAAGTATGCGTATGAACTTTGTATGAAAACAGCTGCATCATTATGAGCATGCTGAGCTTCGAAAGAGCACAAAGCAATTGGTTGGAAACGGTGTGCGTTGGCGCGGCCGAAAAATATCGTTGAATGTGATTATATTTATCACACAGGTTCAATGACTTGTGTTAAGTTGACTGAGAGGAATGAAGAAGTCCATCAGCTAGAATGGTAAATTCGAGCAACAGACGAGCATTAAATTCAAAAAAGGTTGTTGTAAAGTCTGAACACCCTTTGTGCGGTCGTTAATGACATGTACGAAGCGTTCAATCTTATCTTGCAGATCACACTTATCAGATCGGCCAAAGCTTTTAGTGCTCCTCCACCTCTAACGCTTCCGCCACGCCCGAAGGCTTCGTCCTTCAGTCCCAGCGTGGTATTCGCCAGGGTGACCTACTGCCGCCGCTACTATTCATTATGGCAGTGGATGAAGTGTTGAATCTATCTCGACCAGAGTTTAGCTAACACTGGTCGACGATCTCGTCCTCCTGTCCGAAAATCCGACGCGTCTCTCCAGTAAGCTCACAGCTGCCGCTAGTGCTCTGGAGCTATCCGGACCGAAGGTCAGCACACAAAAGACTAAACCCCTGGTCAACTGTGGTGACCATGAGCACAACGCGAATGCTATTGTTTTGGATTATCACGTCGGAAGTACGAGTATTCCAACACCCTGTGGGATATCTCAACATAGCGGAAAAGATGTGTTGAAAAACCCATGGGGAATGGGTGGGGGAAAACATGGCCGACCAGATGAGCCAATGCACAATGGAATCGGACCAACAAACGAGATATGCAGACAAAATGTGATGGATGACCAGGTCACAAGCGCGATGATTTCAACACACGGTAGAATCTCTTAACATGGTCGCAGGATATGTCCAAAGCTCACAACAAATAGATTGAGGACAATAAGGGCGACCGGACGAGCAATCGCACAACGAAATCGCACCAACGGACGAGGCGAGAAACCCTCAGCAGAATGCGTCGGCCACACAGAAAACAGGCAGAAGCGCCCACGACATGTAAGCGGAACCCAGCAGTGTCTTAGACCAGAATTCCAGTCCAAAAGCGCGAGCAAACCCATGGCAAACGAACGAGCAAATTGGACAATAAACAGCGTGCTCTACCGACAACTTTTACACTGTGGCTGATGAGGTTATTAGTTTTGATCTGGACATTATCCACCCATTAATTGCCTTTAACACATTGACTTTCTCCGGTATCCTGTTTACCTGGAAAGATAAAGCATTCACCATTCACCGACTACAGTTTCGCAAGATGCTAAATGAAACTACCAAAGCACTCCTAATTCTGCATCAGCGCCTCTACCCTCTGAGACAGCTTCTGATTCCAAAGATGAATAATTCGTCAGATTTGAGGCGGGTCCACCGACACTTACTCACAGTTATGGACTGCAAAGTTCGCCAGATTGTTCGGTAGTGGTTCAACCTTCCTAAAAACACACCAACTACATACATTTACGCTCCAATATGCTTGGTCGGTCTGGGCATTCCCAGTTTGTCCACCACTATTCTTATCTCGCTCTCCAGTCAATGTCCAGTTCTGAGAAACGTGGACAAATATGATTCGTTTGGCCCTAACATGAGGGACTTTGATGTTCCGGTATGCGTTTGAAGTGTGGTGGAGACGAACGAAGAGGCAATGCATGCGGCGTGGATAGATAAACTTTATCATACGATAGAAGGCCGTGGTCTTCAGAAAGTGTCGTTTTGTCCACTCTCCAATCGTTGAATCTAGACCGCATTTTCCCCATAGTCTTTATTCGTGCCACCCAGCTCCAATGCGGTCTTCCGCAGACTGAGGTTTGGAATTCTCAAGGTGGCCGAAGTGACCACTCAATTCTCTGTCGTGGCGACTGTGGTCAATCAGAAAGCCCCGTTCATACAATACAATCGTGGTGAATCACCCACGGTGTGTGTTGTGCTCGACACAGCCGCGTGGACGAGGACTTAACGATCGGGCAATCTGATCCACGCAGTTTTCAAGGAGCTACGAGTGCAAACGGCGAGTTTCAAGGAACTACGGGTGGATATTCCAAACCCGACGTTATCGCGGTTCGTAATGGCGCTGCTGTGGTACTGAACGTCAGTATAGTTGACGACTACCGAAGCTAATTTGCCTGGACGGAGAAAGTTGTGAAGTATTGGACCGACTGTCGTAATGACCCCATTCAATCGACCCTGT
This sequence comes from Paragonimus skrjabini miyazakii, assembly GCA_014338405.1. Taxonomy (NCBI): domain Eukaryota; kingdom Metazoa; phylum Platyhelminthes; class Trematoda; order Plagiorchiida; family Troglotrematidae; genus Paragonimus; species Paragonimus skrjabini miyazakii. The sequence goes on from JTDE01002371.1 coordinate 69,918, forward strand.
ACAATATGGGTTGGGATGTAGACTATTTCTCATTCACAAAGGAACATAAATGTTTGTGATATCATGTATCTCTGTTCTTGCAACGCGGTTCCTCGACTGGGACTGCACTTTTTTGCCGTCACTGGTATATGCCCATTGACAGTTTTAGGTTCTGTGAAAATCTATGACACATTTATATGGGGACCTGACGCGAATTGTTGGTATTTTCTGAAGACTTTCTCACTATAAAGAACATTTTCACGTCCCGTCGCGTCAGCCCCGAATATTATGGCAACCCTCTGCCCCGAAGAACTTTTGATTTTGCGAGACTCCGTTTTTATTTTTGTCCTTTACCTTGTTAAAATATCACACAAGTGTTTTTTACTTGATGACTGACTAACTAACGTTTGTTACTCTCTTGGAAGGAACTGTCAATTGTTCAGTGTTGTTAACCATGCAGTGTCCTACATCTGACAGACAGCTTGTTTTGAACTTCCCTGTTTTTTTTTACAATTTTGTTGTTAAATTTCAGGTGTCACTGTTTGCCATTTCTTGGAAAGAAGGTGTGCAGATAACACTTCAAAATAAATGATAAACAGGAGCGGGGCTTATTTGGATGATACTTCAGTGCATGCTCGAAGGAGCATGTTAAATCTTCAGCTTTATTCTGTCAAGAAATCCAGCTACCTACCACAAGCATCGTTGCTCCGTGACTCCATAGCAGAAGCGATTTTACCAATGCACTAAGGTTGCTCAGTTAGAGCCACATGTTGATCATATTACTGTCCGATTCAGAAAAAAGAACAATCCTGATGATCAAAACTGTTCATAACAATAAACTGTAGCTTGTCAGAAGTGATTCTTCGAGATACAGAAAGGAAGCAGGACCGGACAACCTAGTAGATATGAGGCAAAATACTACAACTGACATTCTAGAGTAACTTTATTAGCGAAACAGTTATCATGCTTATACACAGGTTCCACAGCCATTTAAATTTCTGAAATTTCACACTTCCGTACTTTCACTTCAAACATTTTTGTTAGTGTCTAACTCGTCGTGGTACAAAAACTCTCAAGCGGATCGGAGTTTGGATTTACGGGTTTCTTCTGTTGATTTCAAGTTGAACATCACCCACAATTGATCGCAGCTGTCGTATTCACAGACTTTCTAGTCGGCCCCTTTCGAACAGAAGCACTAGACTCGAGTTTCGCTCTCGTTAGAGCT
>JTDE01002371.1:71221-81638 GCA_014338405.1 Paragonimus skrjabini miyazakii
CAACAACCTCGACTAAATATAGGCTTTCATATAGATTACACATCACCCACAACTGATCGCAGCTGTCGCATTCACATAGACTTTCCAGTCGACCCGTTTCGAAAGGAAGCACTAGACTCGAGTATCGCTCTCGTTAGAGCTGATCAGTAGTGCATATCATTGCCACTGCCGGGACTAGAACCCCGGACACGCTGTTCATGAGGCAACCGTGTTTACCACTGCGCCATTGACCTCACGTTAGGTACGACCGAATTATCATATGTGAACGCACAACCACTTCTCTCATGCCTCATGGACAGCATGTCCGTGGTTCAAGTCCCGGCAGTAGCGATGATATGCACTACTGACGAGCTTTAATGAGAGCGATACTCGAGTCTAGTGCTTCTTTTCGAAAGGGGCTGACTGGAAAGTCTATGGGCATGCGACAGCTGCGATCAATTGTGGGTGATGTTCAACTTGAAATTAACCAAATCCCCGACTACTCATTAGTAGTTTCTTCTGTTAGGCCGTTTTTGGTTTGTCAGCTTCAGTGAGGCAACGAACATTAGAATTAAATAGTTATGTCCTCTTGAAATACAATCGCTGTTTACAAATTTATTTTAAGAAGAACGTATTGCATTTCTAACCCCTTATATAGAGCAGTGAATGCATGCTTGAATGCCTGCAAGTTAACTGGAACAAATTCTGCACCCACGTGTTAAACACAACATCATCGTCCAGCTTCCAACATAACGAAAAATCGACGGGATGACGATAGCTGACCCGTTTATTTCAATTTTCACCGGCATCTGTGTAACATAGTTTGGGAAGCGAGTATTAGCGTTTCTTTTCAAAAATATGCCAACGTTACATTAGAGTCGCAGATAACCAGTAGAACCTACACATGGTTTACTGGATCAGGTAAATTCATTACACTGAAACACAAGTGTCAGTACGAAAATCGAAAATTAAAACAGCCTACCATTTCACTATGTATGCCAGGACAAAACCGAATGATTTCGTTCAATTCTGTGTGTATCGTTGGATAACTCAAACGGATGAATATCTGCATGTTACATCCGTCTCAGATATATAAACAAAGCATAACGCACGGGAAGTTTGGTCAGGCTAGACGCATTTCTGTTGGAGATACAGTTCAAGAAGAGTCGATTTTGTCAGAACCTATGGTGGAGTTTCGAAATTGTCCTGAATCTCTCTTTACAAAGTTTAAACAGCACTGACTTAGAAATTCTGTGTCCAAAAATCCGACTTTTCCTTCTTCAGTGTAAATATAACGTTGTGTATTATTTATTTCATAGTAGTCTTTTCTTCGCAAAGCTTACAGTTTGGTTTGTGCGGTGGTTTTGTCCAGAAAATTTTGAATTCCGACGTGCGGCCTGAAAAATAGGGTGCTTCAACCATTCTACTCCAGCTTTTAGTTGCCAAGTCAGTTGAATAAATTGCTTTGTGCACCTTAAGAGATGCACAATCAGGATTTACACCACCATCCTTTCAGAGGACAGAATAATCAATAAAATTATGAATCTAATTTTGCGATCAATTCTTTGGCGAAAATATCAAAATGATTGAAACAAAACTGCGGTGAGTAATGGGCGGCAAAAGGGGCGCGTTTGTGGCTATGTACACATGACGACTTGAAACGAGACCCAGTTGAGGATGTGGATATGCTTCTTGGAAGGTCGGATTGCAAAGAATGATCACAAACAAACAACACTTTTGGTATGTGTTAATGTAGCTGCGGGGTTTCTTACACTGCCGGGATTGGGCACTGACTGGGAACTATGGTGAAGTCAGTCAAGCAGCAAGTCAAGCTACCACATGATTTCACAGTCAGATATGTAATTATGAAACCAGCGTAGTCCATTGTAAATCGCGTTCTAAGGGCATAACACCAATGTGATTCAGCAACCATGTTGCGCGTTCTGTATTTAAGGTCACCGATGAGTCAATACGAAATGCTTGCATCTACCAGTTTTCGTGTTCTGACTGTCTTGTCCAAACTTCTGAAGGGAACTAACTGTTTCAAATTTGCATATGTTAAAGCTGTTTTATTTGAACTTTGTGAGTTAAGAAACTACTGTTTGCAGCTTTGTACCTCCATGATGTTGAAAGCGAGCATGTACTCACATTTCCATCAGACTTGCTGGTAGTAAGTTTCGTCTTGTAGTTGTTTGCCTACCTAATCCCGACCACTTCCTATATAACCTCAAGAATCGTCGGAATTATGGGGTGGTCGACAATCGACTCAAACAATCATAAGTATGCTAACCATGGGGATCGCTTACGGCTACTTTTTATCGCTAAACACCAGTTCGGAATTTGAACAGAAGATTCGTTTAGATTTAGAGCATGCACTTCTTTTATACCGTGTCACAATGTGTCTGTTAAAATAAACTGTAAAACGTACTCTGCTCAAACAGTGAGGCATCTACGGCAGATACTCAGTTCAACGTTATTCCCCGAGAAAACCTGACAACTACCTGAGGATTTCGAATATTGTTCATCTTTCACAGTAGGTGAGACTTCTTTGGCTTCGGAGGATGCGGCAACAAGAGATTGCTCTGTGAAACAGAAGTACAAGAGGAATTTTGTCTAGCTGGTGTGAAACGAAATTACTTATCCAATGCATTATCAAGGTGTGAACCCTATGACCACAGCCGGCCTCCAACAGACATTCGGTTATACACTGTTTGCAAATATAACATTAAAAATCCACAAGATTGTTATAATCAAAAGCCGTAAGCTATAATGAACGTTACTACTCAGATAACTGTTACGGAATTGTGGCAAGCAAAAATAGCACATTGTCAGCCGCAAAACCTTTGGAATAGAACACAGTTCTGATGAGACATTACTAACAGCAGGATCTTATTTCCATGGACCATGATGATGAGACTATATTTCTGTTGTGACTCTCAATATCTGTCTTAACAGCCTAGCTGTTAGTGACAGTTTTACTAATAAGTCACACAATCTCCCATGTTTTGGATATTAACGCTGCGCAACCAACTGACAATGTGATCCCAGTAGAGATAGAGGAAGGGTTTGACGGAAATCAGTGTGCAAATCAATGTGTGCCGGACATTTTCAAAACAGTTCATTTAATCTTATGCTCCTATGTGGATTGCGATAGGTAGCGTTGATCTAACCTCATGGAAACTCACACCTCACGCTTTTTATTCAAAGACATCAGTTGGAAAGTTCATGGTAACGCAAAAGCTTGGAATAGATGTGGGGGGAAATACGTTTGTAACGAACCAAATTATCGATAAGTTATCAGCAATCGTTCATTTATTGTTGGGCAACTTCGGATAACAGTGATGATCAGTTTTCATCACACGACAAAAGCACCCAAGTTGGGTAAAAATTCAGCCACTTTAATTATCACATATTACGACTGTAAATGTCTGTGAATTTCAAACTCGCATGGATTCGCAACACTAACTCAGATGAACCAGTTGTCCTCCAAACGTTTATTTCATAAACAAAACAAGAAAGGTGTGGGAAGAAGTACAGTTACCACATATCTACTTGGAACGACCAGCATAGATTGATATGAAGCTCTGTTCCCGGTAAAGACAGTAGACAGTTAAATAGTTTCATGGTATATACGGTAGGATTCATCTACAGTCTGAGTAATTTGACTGGAGAATTGAACTGAAGTAAGGTTGTCGCCGATAAAGGGTCGTCACTGAGGCTTTCACTCAGAACAAAGGAGAGCGAGCAAGCTGACAACAGATCATTGTTTCCTTAGAAACGGATGTACTCAAAAGTGATCAAGACTGAGTCAACCCTATTCTAAGTGTATAGAAACAGTTTTTATATGTAGTTTATATATAGTTTACATATATAGTTTATATATAGTTTTTATATATTTATGTGTAACTAACCAACTTAATTCTGCCACTCCAGTGTTTTGCATCATATCACTTCCACTTACAGTGCTTGGCAAACGAAGCATGCAACAAAGTTATCCAATCATGTTACTGGGCACTGTTCGATATCCCAAAATAAGGACACTGTCAGATTCGCTAACAGTGCAAGATGGAGGCACCCGTTAGTAAGTAATCACACTGTTGATGTCAGCTAAGTGTTTAAAGATACCTGATATCAAAGGTCTAGGAGGGTATTGTTGTCCACACCTAAAGTGAACAACATTCGTCCTTTGAAATCAAAACTCCTTTAAATAGAAAAGTTATCACAATAGTATAAAAACTGTCGCCATGGTCGGCAGAAAAGAAGTCAAGTTCTGTATACAGTGCACAAAACAATTATAAGACTGCCCGTTTTGTATTATTTCGGTCACTTTAGACAAGAAGCACGTGAGTCAAAAGTGCAACGTTTGATAGCCGGTATCTTTCAAAAAAGTACTAAGCTTTCAAAACATTATCCAAACAGAATGCTTTTCGTTAAAGAAGCTGAGACCTAAGATATGCTTTCACTCAACAGTATACATAGTGAGATCATGTGGGGGAGTCCATTCTTATCGTACAAAAACCGCCTCCGTCCTTGAGAAAAAAACGATTGACTTTGTCCTAGTTAGCGGACTTGCTCAGAGCGGCCGAGAGGTTGACCTTGGTTTCTTTTTACCCGTCAGACTTTTTACTCCGCTGTGCCCATCAGTGACCCTAACTAATTTTTCCCGTAAATTTCATTTTATTTTTATGATTTTGGAATGTTCTTATGGCCACTGCGCATCATATAATTACTTCCTCTTTGTCGCCTTTGTCGCACTCGTTTTGGGTAGAATAAGGCTCTTTTTTCGTACGCGTTTCTTGGCTTGTCTTGGGAACGAATACGGGACAGTCGCAGTACTTTTCGGGACCGCGATTTTCGTGTTAATTATTACCGGGAAGAGAATCCGAATTCTGCCAAGCGTACTCCGATATCAAGGACAAACCATCGTATCGTTTAGGAGGGTTTACAACAGATCGTCAAAAGTAGATCCGTACATCAAGTTTTTTTACACAACATAGTGATGAAACTTGGTAGTTTTGATCCACCCAAGTTTGTTGTTTTCCATCCTAGCCAAAGCAATTGATCAAGCAGACTGGCTTGATACCAGTACAACTGAAAAATGTATGGTTTTAAAACGACGAAAATATCATGTCAGTCACTCAAGAGGAAACGTCCTGTAGAGTATGAATGAGTATCGGTTACATACCCGCAGTTTTCTGCCAGGTGGTGATACTGATATAACTAAACATGTTATTCTTTATTTGGGAAGGCAGAAAAAAACAAAGCAGATCAAATCAACAGTCTGTTTAATTTGTTGTGTTTGAATAAAAATGCCATCCGGTAAACTGCAGGAGGGTAAACGAGAAAAGCTACATGACGGTCTGACTTCCGATATAATCAGAGAGACATATGACCATTTATAGTATCGATCAAAAATATGCGCTAAGCCTGTGTTTAGCAGACACTCAACCGACACGGATCGAGCAGGGGCAGTATACAACTCTCCAGTCGCCATGCCGAAATGGTGATGCCAATATGTCTTGCGTCAGTGGTACACATGTTGCACTTACGTGATCTAGTCCAACTGAATGCTTGTTCTGAAGCAAAATTACAGGTCTTGACTACCTCCCTTATTCATATAGTCAACTGACGTCTGGTCACTCGGAAGCAAACTTGGTAAACAAATTAGCAAAGCATCGGCTAGCAAGTCCAGGCCCGATGTGACAAGAGATATGGCTGTCGATACGCTGCTTCCTCACGTGCGCTAAAGTACGGAAGCATTAATTGCGTGTTCTTTATTTAGTTAGCCTTCGTTGTGTGCTTAAATTGTTTAGAACCGCCGGTCATGCGATAGTAAGATGTATGGTTTGGTTGTTTTAAGAGTATACACCTATCCGCTGATCCAATTCCGGTTGAAAATGGAAGCACTATAGGATTGCAAATGGATATACGGAATTATAGGTTCGACGAAGGAAGTTTGCTTAGCATCTAAATTGAAAAGTCATCAAACAAAACTTTGTTATTACAGTGTTAATAAGAAAAAAACCGAGAAAGTTGCTAATATCAAGAGTCTACATTGATCGTTTTGAACATTTTATAGATCCGCCAGCGCATGGAACTATTGCGGCTCAAGCTTTTTTTGGCCTAAACGCTATGAGAGCCCCCATCTTTACAGAAGTTCTGCTATCGCTTGTATATAACGAGCCAAAATTCAGTATTTTCCGAGATGTATGTGTCAACCTCTCTTTTATTCTAGTCTCACCTACAACGCAAGCTTCCATACGTTGAACAAAAGTCTCCAGTAGGATTTGCTCGCTCGATCCCAAAACAAGTTCGTATGATGTTCAATTTATAACAATTACAAACACGTGTTTCACAACGTTTTTTTCAATGGTAATGAAAGGACCCATGCAAAAAGTTTGTTGTCAACTCTCGTTACTGCTTCTACCCTGATAAAATTGAGGATGGTACGATGAATTGTCTTGTACCAGACATACTGCTAAAATAATCTAAAACTAGGTTGCGTTTTCTAACGAGGCTTGATCTAACTGTCGTGGGCTTTGACCTCAAGTTAGATTCCTGAATGAATCAATGTTTTGACTAGGACGAATTTTGTCCGATTAGTTGTTATAGGTTGTTTTGGTGATAACAGCAGTAATGCTGAGCTGTTGTGGCATTCCAACAAACTTGACTTTTTCAATATTGGCTCTGAGAGGTATCAAGGGCGATGATGTTTAGCATCCATATGTAAGACTATGTTGTTCAGAAAATGAACCAAAATAATGATTGTTAGTGCATCGCTGTTGAAACACGGCTGGATCAATGAGTATCGATTCGTGCGGTGCATCTTGTGAACGGTGCTTGCCCGAGTTGTAGCTGTCGATCAGGAAAATTGTAATGTGGATTTGACACGGTTCGAAGTCTTGTTTGTGGGGCATCTGTTCGATTTCTTGATTAGTGTTAGCAGAATGACAAACCGCAACTCATCAGCAGCTTTTAGCTGACGTGCGATGCTTCAGTGTGGGCAACTACTGAGATAAAATGGCTTGTTCTAACACTGTAGATCTAAGTACACATACAACTAAGGTTGAGGAAATGTGTGATAAAGCAGTACATGTTGCAGTTCCAGCAGGATGATGTTCCTGGTTATTACACAAAAGCAGTTCAAGAGTGCCTTCATAATCTGGTGTCGGGACTTCAGATATGAAGAGGTGGGTCATTGGAGCTGCCGTCGTCATTGCCAGGTGTGAGTCCAGTTCATCTCTTTTTGCGTGGTCATACAAAATGTCAGCACATCGAAATTATCCCAAGATATTTCAAAGTTGAATTGGAAGATAAAAAGGCAGTCTATGCTGATTCGATACTAAACGTTTCCTCTGTATTAAGGATATGTGATACTGGGTAAGTAGGACGATGAAGATCCACTTTGACCATCAATTGTAAGGTTGATTAACCATTTGCTTATGCAGCTATTTATTCTGTCAAAAGCCACAACCTAGATTCGGGTAGATGTTTTCAGCGTAATGTAGCCGTTGTATGATGCGGAAAAGACTTATATTGGTTTGTTGTGGGTCCTGGACCAAGATGAAAGGTCCGAGATGAAGAATTGGGAGCACTTTTCAATAGGTCCAAATTATCTTATATACAGCGACGTCTCCCGTAATCAGTACCCTTGAGAAACATACAAAATATACCGTTCTGAATGAATCTAAGATCATGAACAATGTTCTAGTGAAGCCAGTAGTTATTTTTCTTCCAAACTATTGGCTTTTTTTTCGAGCATTTTTGGTTCCGGAAATAGGTTCTCACGGTGATACAGCGAATATTAGGATACTGACCAAAAACCGCTGCCCACGTGTTTGTCGATCGAAATTACTTCACTTCATTATCATCATCGTCATAACAGCCATGAACCTGACCAGAGAGTACTATGGCTCAGGCCGCTGTTCACCTCAACAGTGACGTGGAATATCCTAGAATAAAATGCTGCCAGGAAGTTTGAAAACTATTAAAAGAAGACTAATCGGAAGCACTAGAAATGGTATGGATGCAGGAACGCCATTGACTGCGACACACCGCCATCTCGGATAGCGCCTCCAACTAGCGGTCACGGTTAACCGTTGGGCGATTGCAGTGCTCTTTGTTTGAGGGTACCTTTTCTAACCCCCTTCTTCCTGACACGACAGTGCTGCAACTATAAAAATAGTTCTGTTGTATGCCCATGGGATCGTGCCTCACTACACTATGACATGTCTGACAAGGTTGCACCTGGAAGTATCGGAGTCCTAGTCAGCATAGCCCGTCACATTGAAACAGCACACAAGCCCGATCACCTCACCTAATCTATAACACAGGGTTTTCAGAGCTTCGTTTGCAATTCTTATCTAGACAAGAGACAGGCATATGGTTCAATCAGGATGCACGTCTGAGGTTACCCACGAATGGAAAAAGTAAAGCTGATGCTCTCAACCTTCTTAACCGACAACCAGCTGCTTTTGTCAGTGTTTGCTGAACTTAGACTCTGTTTTTCCTCTGAACATGCTGTGGTGATAGCGTTCGGCGCAAGTAACGACAAATATATCACTCGCTAAATTGTGTCTACAGATCATCGTTGAAAACGAACGAAATATATTTTTTGCGGACTTTTTAAGGTCAAGTTCCGAGGACTTTTGTGCGTAGTAAATGCTTCAGAAAACGGTCTCCATATTTTGTTTTCAGCTCCCAGATGCAAGTTCGGCGTTTCTAGGCTACTGCTCGAACAGTGTGTTTGATGTCGATGTTACTGAAACTGGCACCTGTATGATAACCGGTTTTTCAGTAGCGTTCAGAATCTTTCGTTATTACTTTATCCTTTTGTTACTGTGGCCTCCCAACCCATCGTGGGACAGTCCGACAGTCATCCATGCACCGTCGACTGTGTGCTTACTAGTTTTGAAGAAGTGAAACGTTCATTGTTTTCTAAGACCACAAATTCCTGTTGCTAGCCCGTTACACTTAAGCACAGCAGTATAACCAGTCTTTCTTCCAAACTAGTTAGTCTACAGCACTACACCCATTTCGCAACCAAACACTATTGTTCGTCAACGCTAAATAGAATAATGCATTTTCGTCAAACTAACAAGTAGTTTCCAAAATTTAGTCGATACGTTACGTGTCAGAAAACAAACCCAATAAGCAATGGCAACCAAAACAGTCGCAGTGCTGACCAGCGTGTAGAAAGCTCAGGAAAACAAAAATCTTTGCAGCATTAAGCAAACCAGGTTGACTGCAGGAATAACAGCCCTTTTATGGAAAACCAACAGTAATCAAAATAACGGTTGCCATTGGATCGTAGACACATTTGCGTTCGATGGTCAGTTCCTTGGTGTGTTACAATTCTAATACTTCAGTTCAACTTGCGTTCAGACAAATACCTACGCCTATTATTTAGTTGCAAACAAACTCGATCCAGAAGTTGATCGCTATCCTGCATTGACTAACCGGCATCCATTAATCTGCATTTCGCTCACAACAGCCTATGCGTGTTTTTGATTAATTGCCTGTTTTCCATTTCACTGTCATGACAACTGTCATCATATAAACATTTTGTCTGATGGACATACAGCAATCTTTCCCTAAAACGGGCACACCTTTGAGGAAATCAAAACAGTTATGCTTTTACAGAACAACATAGGTTAATTGGAAACCATTTCATTACGTCGCTAAAAATTCATTTGTTGATGCCACTGTTTGTCTAACTACCAACGAAGTAGTTTCATCTCCACGGATTAAATTCCGCAAGGACAGCCTCGTATGAATGTAGCTCCCACCGCGTACTGACAAATCTGTCAGTACCCTGTATGTTCTTACGACTAATTCACATTGTCATTTTTTCAGTCGAGCATTTCCGGTAGTCATGCAACGAAGGTATTCAACTTCTGATACCATTTTGAACTTGAATTTGAAGGACAAAATGCTTGCCCAACGAACAATTAATGCTGTGAATCTGCAGTGAATCGTACTGGCGATAATGACCAAATAGTTACCGTAAGAACCATGTAGAACACTAGAAGCGCAATTCTTCCGATTAGCCGTCGGTATATATTGTTCTTACTTTTATCCCTATTACCATAATTTATTTAATCAATTGAGTAGTTATTTATATTATTATTATTACCCTTCGTTTCTACAGGATGCATAACGAGTATTGAGTAGGTCACACAAATGATGCCAACGTAATACAGTCATTTGTTAAAAAAGTATTCAGCCTTAAAGCTATTGGTCGATTTTATAATATATTTTGTTGAAATTTTTCATTCGGAAAGGTTGATCCTATTTGATGACAGTTTATCATTTGTCACACACCATAAAAATCTATCCTTTGATTCAGCCACGGTAATAACTCAGCTGACGAGGGAAGGTAGACCAACGACAGGTACCGACAAATGTTCGTCCTCGTTGAAACATCCTGCCTGATAGG
>JTDE01002371.1:85355-103205 GCA_014338405.1 Paragonimus skrjabini miyazakii
GAAAGAGTTTAAACTTAGAAGTATTTATATTGGTCGTGTTGTATTGTCAAATGACCAGATTTTCTACAGCCGCATAGGACAAAACACTTCAACAACTTTTATGTCCTTGAAAACGTGATGGCGATTAGACTGTTAATTCTAGAAATAACGGGATATGAAGCTATCATTTAGAGGTGGGCACCTAGTAAAACAAATACTCCAAACGATCAGCAGGAACAAGCTCACAGCGTGACCAAAAGTCTGAGTGATTACATCAGTCTGATCGCTGTCTTTTCTTCCTACGAAAGCTTAGATACTCAAACATTACACATTCCATGTATCTGAGAAGGCAGTTGTGCTGGTTCCATTAGGGCTAATCGGGGTTTAGATCAGTCAACAAGTTCTAAATTTGAAACAGTTAGTTCCCTTTAGAAAACTGAGCAAAACAGTCAGAACACGAAAACCGGTAGATGCAAGCATTTCGTATTGACGCATCAGTACCAACTTTACAATAACATGGATCGGTTTTTTATAGCAAACAATTCAGGGGGTTGATAATCAATAAGCGGGTTGAGATAAGTCACTAGGTCCAGGGAAGTGTCAAGTTCACAAACAGTTTTTTCTGAACACAGAGGCGATTGATTGCTACGGCTTCAGCAAACCTCAGGAATCTTGAATCGGAGTGACGCAACAGGATTCTGAATGCACAGGCTGGATCGATAGCATGACCAGGGGTCAGAACGTGTCTAGCGACAGATGAAACTGACTGTTCACGCGTTACAGCAACATTGCCGTTCTCCGGTAACCCGGACATTTGCATCCATTTGGGCAAGTGTTCCTTCACTCTGGAGACCAGGCATCTTTCGGTTCTGCCTATGTAACTTTCACCGCAGTTACATGTAAATTGGTAAACACAATGTGATGTGGCACCGATAGGCTGGTCTCCCATATACCTACTGCAGTCAGATAGTCAACCGAATACCTAACTGATAACTACCATCCTGTTAGTTCTTCCACTTACAGATGGAGTTCATTTTATTTGGTCAAAGTTTGTGATTATTTGCTTTAGAATGCGACGGTATATTTCATCCTCTGTTCAATTTATATCGACGACAAAGAGTACTCATGACATTTTGTTTTAAGCTGTTTGATTTTGATGTCTACCACTCAGTGACAATGATAGATATCATGAACCTAGTGGAAAAGAACGACCCATACATTGGAATTAGGTCTTGGTGTCAAGAAGACCAGAAACTGAGAGCCACACTATGAAAAGATGCACTGCTTCGCCTGGAACGTGGGAAGAAACACATTAACACTGTTGGAATGATAACGGGTGCGTAAACATGCCAGTCTAACGGAATGGTGTTTTCTGTTGTTATAGATTTTCCCCGGCCTTATAACCAGTGTGCACATAAAAAACTTTCTTGACCCAGACGTCTTTTGCGGTCACAAAATCAAAACGTACGTGACAGTGTTACGACCCGTACTGCCAATTTTACCAATTCGGGACCGAAGACAAATGACTCAAGTTCCTGACGTTTTACGTTTACAACAAACTTGCTGATCGTAAGGGACAGTAGTAACATAGTGTTACATTATAATGCTCGGAAAAGGTCAGTGCTAAGAGCCATTTCGTGAACACCTAGACTGGACTGCAACATTTGTTCATTTCAACCTTATTTCTGAGGTAGAACAAATTAAAGAAAACTGACTAGGTACATTTTTATCCGATTTCATCTAGCACACTTTCATCAGTCGTAAACGTGATAAGCTTGCAAAACAGAAGCTCCTCACTAATGTGAACAGAAAACAGGTCCGTCTAGATCGTTACAACCAAATAAAGGCATTATTTAGCAGTTATCGGCAGTTGATCATATGAGTTTAAAAGCAATTGACACTCTTTATTTGCTTGCAATGAATGTAGCTATGCTTATTACTGAATGTTAACGATGATCTGTTTCGTTTGTAGGCACGGTAGTCACGAAAACTTCTAAGGCAAACCCATGCATATCGCAGACATTGTCCTGACCAGGGAACCAATAATGTTAATGATGAAGACATGACAATGTTTGCAAGGTCATGCATGTGACATTGAAGATTGCGCCTACCATTATTGTTTAATGTCCAGTAATGTATACTGAACCTGAAAGATGTATTCCTGAACCTAGTTCGAGTCATCTCTGCAGTCAAACAATGGAACTGAAAAACAGACCTCCGGTTTTATCTTTTGATAGAAACGATCCATTTCTGAACACTATATAGAAAAAGCTCAAGGACTATTTCATATGTTGCTTTCAGGATCACTTGTAGACTGAGCTATCGTTTTCATGAAAACAGTTGAAGCCCAAAATTGTACATGCATGTTTACGTAGATACTTGACATTTCGGATTCATCTGATAGAAATGAACCTTGACTGAATAAGAACAATGTCTGTTAAAAGACAGGAAGAAAGAAACTCGAAAGACATTAAAATGTGAATGATGGACTAATCAGATCGTGACTTAGATCGACTAGTGAGTATGGCCAGTGGATTGCATCCAGTTCATTGTGTTGATTTGCCCTACTTGTTTCACTAGTAAAGTGAAGTTACCTGTTAGCTTCGTGCTCGTTTACATTAAAGTTTGATTAATTGAGCATCACACCGTGAAACAAAATGAAGATTATAAGGCTTGGCTTTGTGTAATACCGTGGCTTCAATAATAAGTGGTAGGTTTCAAACAGCTACAAGTTTCCCGTCCTTGTCCAGCAGCCTAGTATCCCTGCTCATGCATCTGTCATCCGCTGATAATTTCGTTACAATCTGTTTTGTCTGCTTGATGTTGATTTACAAAGTTTAGTGTTATATGGCCGATCGAAGGTTATTGGTCCGTTAAAACCTATGACCATTTTTTTCAAACAGTAACCAGTCGCGCATTGTTCCTTGTACTTTACAATTTCACATGTCCCCTACTGTTTCTGGTCCACAACCCGACCCATTTTGTCGAATTACCGTCTTCATCTGATCGGAACGATAATCTGTTGGTTGATGAACAATCCTCTACGTGTTGTGCAAAGGAAGCTACTTTGTTCGCTTATTACTTACATCCAATGTCTATAACGGTTTTCTTCACAAACAGTGGCGCAGTGGTAAACACGGTTGCCTCATGAACAGCATGTCCGTGGTTCAAGTCCCGCCAGTGGCAATCATATGCACTACTGATGAGCTCTAATGAGAGCGAAACTCGAGTCTAATGCTTTTTTTCGAAAGGGGCTGACTGGAATGTTTATGGGGATGCGACAGCTGCGATCAATTGTGGGTGATGTTCAACTTGAAATTAACCAAATCTCCGACTATTCATCAGTTGTAAATTTGTTGCGGTCTGGAATATGCAGATTTGAACTCGGCTGATCAAAATCCAAGTACATAATGTCGACTGGTCCAAATGTTTATCGAGCAGGTTTGTTAGGTATTTTGATGTGTATTCAGGCATACTTATTCTCATAGTTCACTGAAAATTTATTAGCTGTCTGCCATTGCCAGTCACTCAGTGCACAAACAATATGCGAACAATGACGTTATGGTTACTCTGGTAGTTATTGTCCAAGTGTATAACCCTCACTTCTGTCACATTTATTTCTAGATGTATTAGAGTGTCCTCTACTTTTTTGAACATATGAAAATACTGCTTATTTTTCCAAAACTCTTACAATATGTTCACTATCTTGTTCATCTCGGCAGTAGTGCACTGACTGATCTCACTAAAGATTTTTATTACAATCTATACGTCATACTTTTTGATTCCTGATGCACTTCGTGTATCTCATTTTCGAACTTTTATTTGTTACACAATACAACTATGAGAATGTCTGTGTTTCATTGTATATCACGTCCTGAGTTACAAAGGTGCACACAGTTTGAATTAGCAGTTGTCTTTTGGCAAGTGTGTGTGTCCTTGACCTAAGTTGTGACCGATGGCACAAGTGCGTTTCGATTCTGTTAATGTACAAGTTGAGACAGTTACCCGCTAGATAGTCGAAAGTGTCATGTGAACCGGTGTTTTAATCGAAGCACTTCTGAAATAGAATGAGAAGTATATCTGTTGAGAATGTGACTAAGGTTCAACAGGTGTTTTCCAAACATCTGAACTACAGAGTTTGAGCTGACTTGCTTTCTAAGACAGTCTGACGATTGTTGCAATCGTCTTATCGTCATGCAGAAAACCTACAGTAGAGCGTGCACAGACTTTAGTGCAAACAAATGTATGCTGACCAAACGTTAAAAATTGGCGAACCATCCCAAAATGACTTTTGCAAACCAAACCAAACTAAATGAACTTTAATACATTCATCAAGTTATGTTTGACTGGTTCCGAGTGTGACGGAAGTGTGAGGTATTCTTTGTACTTCAAGTTTGGTTACTTCAGTGTTAGATTACTTGTTGCTGCTCAGAGATTGCTTTAATAGAGTACTTATTGGCATCAAAACCCGGGCTGTGGAACCGGATCCAGAAAACCTGTACGACAGCTCGGATGTGATGGTTCAAACATGTGGTAAGACTACACAAAGTGATGGAACGGTTTGAATGAGAAGCTATGGCGAACGTCAGCAGACTGGACAAAATCGTGTTGAAAATAACTGAGCAGCGCCCGTTCGTCTACCACGAAGGGTGCTGCTTATGTATTTTCTACAACAAGCATTTTGATAAACGCACAATGCTTCCCATTGTGGAAAAAATATAAAGTGTGCAATTTGCTTCCTCCCCGTAATGAACGTCTTCTGGGATTGAGAATGGACGTAGCCAATTATACAGAGAGAACTGTGATAAATAAAATTTGACAAAAACAATGAGAATACGAGGATTGTTAGAAACAAATACTCCGTATTGACTCATCAGTACCAAACACACAGTAACATAAACCAATCTTTTGTGTCTAACAAACAGGAAGGTGGGCAGTCAGTCACCCGGTAGTGAGAAGTCACCAAGTCCAGAGCGATGTCAGGTTCAGGAACAACTGTTTCCGACCACATTAGTGCGTGTTTATGATGAACCGGCGTGATATCAATAAGCTTTAGTCATTGACCGGCTTACGTGGATTTCATATAGGCAGTTATTTTGCTACAATGTTAGTACAGTATTCATATGAACGCGACAAACTTGTGCAAACGGTAAATCTGACTACGTCCGAACGATGGTCTAATGGTTACCCTCGAAAGGTTCGTAGGAAGACAGTGAATCGCAACCGCCGTTCAAACAGATTGTTAGTATGAGAAAAACGAAGGTTTACATAGTATTGCATGTTGCTCTGTTTACAATGTGCGTCAAACTTCGCAAATACCAATACATTTCATTAAACAAATGTTCAACACAGCCGAGCCATTTGTATATTTTGGCCTCAGAAACTATCTGTACTTTCAACCGGAGAAGATCGGTCTGTCGATGCCACTTCACACTGTGTTTACCAATTTTTGTAACTTTCCGTTTGAACGATGTGAGTAGATCACGGAGTGGTTGTCGTAAGCATTTATCGTTCACAGGACAAGATCACGGATTTATATGTGCACAACAGTATTAAAGAAATCAGTATCTGCGATTGGCTGATACCAATGGCACATACAACATCACAAGCTGTAATCTTATTGGTCTAGTACAGAACAAAGAACTTGGTGAACATCGAAGGGTATAACATTAAATTTTTTTGTTCACTTCTGACGTTCTACCTCAAATTGACGTTGGGTTGGTCAATCGCTAGATTGTCTGTTGTATTGTGGCTTGGATGGACGGTGTGTCGAAAAGATTTTCGCCACCGTTACACAGGCAGAATCGAATCGAGACTGAAGATACATTTGCCTAAGTGGGCGAAGAGGCCCAAATTGCCTTTGACACACCCAAACAATTAGTATCCGCAGTCGCTAGACACGTCCTGACCAGTGGTCACATTATCGACCCAACATATGCACTCAGCATCCTATCAAGTCAAGATTCTTGTAGTGTGTTATGGCGGTCGCGATCAGTCAACTGAAGCCATGTTGAAGCCGTTGTTGAAGTTGACGTTGCATTGGACCCGCCGGTTAACCACACCCCCTATTTGTTAGATGTAAAAGACCGGTCATGTTAGTATACATTCGGTACTGACGAATCAGTATGAAATGCTCGCATCTTACACTCCCTTTTTCCTTGCTGTTTTCTTGAGTTACATATCTTGCTACCTACCTTTTGTAAGTAGTCCGAAATAATAAGATTTTCTGCTGTATTTTTAGTGAAAATTGTCAACATTCGGCTAAAATTGGTATATACCCCATTTCACAGACAATGCAGTCTGGTGAACACGATCGGTGATTATGGGATTGTTGAATTTCCGAACACTAGGTGCTGAACAACTTTTACAAATAATGTTCAAAATGTACGCTCAAAATGTAGCCGCTGTTTATGTGCACACGTGCGTTTAGCCCTGAACGCCTATTACAACTAACCACTGTCAGTCAGAAACAATATTTTTTCTTCCTAGAAAGCCGATTGTTCGCATATCTTTAACGAGGTCATAGTTGAGAAACTCCGACTTGAGTGTTGTACTTTTTTGGACGGCACAATTCCTGTTTCTCAGTCGTCTTTTTGTCGTTTCTTTTCCATACAACCTGCAAGACGTTGAGTTTTTCTATTGTCAGCCAATCACTTATTTTTCGCACTGATCTCTGCTTTTTGTCAGCCCTATGACTTTGACTATGTATTCAATGTCAACCATTCCCTTTCACATTCAGACATCCTAGGGCGGATAAATACCTGGTTGTAACAGTCCGAATATACCCAACACTAAAGGAGACTCTGATCGTAAGGATGTAGTCCTTTTTGCGATTAGTTAGTTAGTGTGACAGAAACACGGTTAGCTTTCAGCATCTGACACAATAGAGTCAAGAAACGTAACAAGTGCGGATTTATGCATTTAACACTGTAAGCCGTTAGGGTGCGTCGTTGTATACCGTAGCTATAAAAGTCCACGTGACCGCTGATGGCCCAAATGGACAATTAACGCAGCCTCACAGAAACGAAGTCTTAAACCTTGAGCATAACTTTAGCTCACATAGTGTTGGAGACAACCGAGGCTTCTTTCAATACCATGTTCATTTTGATTATACTGCGCTTCATCTAGGATTGCTACATAGAAAACCTGCTTGTTCGTCACGTTCCGACTAGTTATATTCGATCACCTATCGTATATTAGTGGATTACTTTTGATACTCAATCCCTATCAGTGTGCAATTTCCCCTCTGTATCTTCAATTCCACCAAATGAGTATAGCCTGACAGAACTGGATAATAGTAGGAGAACCTCGCGTCATTATTCTGTTGCGAAGAAAATCTCATTGACCCCCAGTGAAGGACCAACAAGCTTAACGGAACTAACTCCGGAAGCTTCGTTGAAGGTTAACCAAATGGAAAGTGGTTCTGCGTCGTATGATAGAAAAAGTTCCATTTCGGTAAGTTTATTTGAATACACCTTAAAACCGTTGCTAGTTTTCAACGTAAACACACTTTACACGAGTAAGTTAATGGTGAAATTTTGCACATATTATAACCCACTAAAATTTTAGAAAGATTATTCGGTTGCTTATTATTGTAAACCAAATGCAACAAAGCAGCAACTTTCGATCCTTTACAAGGTACATTGCAGCGCCCTAATTTATCCCATATTATATGGAAAACGTCAAAGTATCAGTCGCTGCTGAGCTCTGCATGTGATTTCTCATCTGTCTGGTAAATTTCTATCGATGACGGCCGGTTCGATTTCACTTGTTATCTAAAATTCAACTACATAAAGATTTCACAACTCTGTGCGACCGCAGGAAAGAAGCACCAAATTCGAGTTTCGTTTTGGCCAGAACTCGTTGGTATTGAGTATCCTTGCCATGCCCAAGCTAAATGCCCGTATCCGAGAGTAGATCTCCTGTCACGCTTTCTTGGGGCAATCGTATTGACTGTGGCACCATTGAACTCACATTGGAAGTGACCGAACTATCATATACAAGCAGGCAGCCACACTCAACTGTGAGTCATATTCAGATTGTCAGGTCGCCTGTAAAGTGGAGTGATGTGCAGGAGGTTAAATGGCCGGGGTTCTAATCCTGGTTGTGGTAAGGATATGCACTACTGACGAGCTCTTACCGGAGTAAAACTCGATTCTATTGCTTCTTTTCTAAAGAGGTTGACTGGAATATCTATTGGAATGCGAAGGCCACCATCGCCTTTGAGTGTTGCTCAACTCATGTCAACCTAACCCCCAACTACTTACTAGCAATTTATATAATCACATACCCCTTACTACTGACCACTGACCGCAGTGTCGCTCAGCAAATTAGTGAATTCTGTGATATCATCTTGACAAGTCTTTGTAGTGTACCCATCGGTTGAAGTTAACACGGCAACAACAATCTCTGGTGGGAGAGCGACAATTGGGATTGGTTGGAAGTGATGTTCAATCGTTATGAATTACAATCTTCTGCTACTCACCATCAGATGTAATTTGTTGTAGTCAATGAAGAAGTGCAGTCATTTTATTTATCACCGAACTCTCGCGTACAGCTTGGTAGTCGGTTTGAATCGTACCGTTTCTTTGATGTTGATTGTTTGAGATTGGACAGAAGGGTTTCTAATAATTTGGTCCTACTTATTTTGTTTCTTAGTTGGATTCTCCTATTTCCTCCGTAGTTCCATGGTCTTGTGAACCACTGATATATTGCTGTCTATGATGACGACGACGTTCACTTTAAATTCGCTTCCTGTCATACTGCGGAAATTAAGTATTCATCACGACTTTGAGCTTACGTTTACAGGCAGAGTAGAATGATAGCAGAAGTAGTATTTCGCAGACGATGACTTATTTTCATCAAGCCTAACTCATTAGCTTGCTGCTTGTGAGCTGATAGGTGTGGTGTGCAGTCAACCAAATTACTACGTATAACTCATCATCAGAAATCTTCAACATATCACATAGACTGTGTTAAGACCATTTTCAACAGCAAAATAATCGGACTATGTTACACTACAAAATGGTTATTAGTACTTGGAAAAGTAGGAAATTTCAAATTACACAAAATGACTAATTAAAAACTTTTTAAACAGAAAATGATCATGTCATGTTTCGGGATCCTAAGAAAGTGTTGAATCACATCGTTTACACCTTCCTCTTGGATTCATAACCATTCTGGACTTATTCCCATTTCTGTTCAGTTCTCTAGAGAACTGTCTCAGTTGAATGACACCCAGCTTGCGGAATTTGATTTACTCGATGGTACAACAAGCGGGGATATTGCAGAAGCTACGGTTGACTATCCGGATAAACTATTAGCTAGAGAATCACCCGACCCTTCGACTGCCACAAGGTTATCAAATACTCGCGAATCAGTACATAGCCAACGCGCACAACAACAAACGGTAAATGGCTACGTAACAAAAACAGAATCAAGGGATACCACCCCATCTGGATTGCCACAAAGCTACGATGTCCCAAGCCATCAACCAGCAATGCTTTTACCTGCGCTGCCAATTCCTCGATCGCGCTTGAAGCCTGTGGTTGCAGTACCGAAGCCTAAACGCACGTGAGTCATTTAGTGAAAATGTGAATGTTTTTTTTTAAGCTAGCCTAAACAAGCGTTCCTCTGAACCTCTGTTGCCTCAAATCACATGACCATTTTTGATCCTGGACTTACTTGGTCTCTGATGAATTATTATGTCCGCGACAGGCATATGGCGCGTTGTCAATGAAGCCATTAGTCGCAGCTGGTTTGCAAACCAGTGCAAAGTTACGGTTAAGGACCGCTTTTGAAAACAGGCTGGTTTTCTTTCAACCTCATCAGATTGACAAAAATGGACAAATATGTAGACCAATAGGCCTCACTTGCGAACGGGAGCAACCTCTGCGATATTTCCATGAAAATTATTGCCGTCATGTGAAAACACTGACAATAACAGCTAATTTCGAAATAATCATTTTTGCTCTAGATACAGGTATCATACCACTTCCAATTTCTGTGCTACCGGCTGATTCCCAGATTGCATTGGAAATTGAAGTGGTATCATGTGGTTTTCGTTCTTCTCTAATGATCGGCTAATTTCTACATCTTCCGTGAGATTCAATCCTTCTAGAACAGAAATCACAAGTAGTTTGTTCCTGATGGTTAACAAAGTGTTTATTGGTGTCATTTTGCTCATTGGTAGTGTGTTTTATTGTGTGTATTCTTTCTGACCACTTAATTATGTCACTTGCCCAACTTGTACATTTTCGTCGGCTGGATGTTCTTATGTAATAAAACGATACATTATAGTTCATTCGATTGGACCTTGATAGGCTGAGTTAGTGTTACCTTCTAGTAGATGGTGTGTTCCACATTTCTCGGTCAAATCTCAGTCAAATCAAGCGAAGT
Source organism: Paragonimus skrjabini miyazakii (assembly GCA_014338405.1). Classification (NCBI taxonomy): domain Eukaryota; kingdom Metazoa; phylum Platyhelminthes; class Trematoda; order Plagiorchiida; family Troglotrematidae; genus Paragonimus; species Paragonimus skrjabini miyazakii. The sequence goes on from JTDE01002371.1 coordinate 95,733, forward strand.
CAAAAACTTTCTTTGTGTACTTCGGCAATGTGTGTGATCACGTCTTTGACAGTCAGGATCAGATTCTATTGTCGTGCAACAATTGAGGAGTAATATGAAATCACCAGGAGCAAAGGATAGCAAAAGATACGCGAGCGTTGATATGGAAATATACATATACTCAGACAAGGTTGATAATTTCGTCATACGTTTTGAAGGATTGGACTAAATAAAATGACTGGTACCAGACGAATTTTTGTTGTCTAGCTACTTAGGGGCCTCGAGGGTCAATTCGCTTAATGAGATTGAAACGAAAAGCGCATAAGAAAACCAGAGACTGTTTTAAATCTTTGTTTAAAAAACCATGAGGAGGTACGGGGAGGAGCAGTATAACCAGTAAGGAGAAGGTGTAAATTCACGAATCGGAGAGCTAATCTGTACGGGATTATATTGGATTTTAGGCGTAAAAAGGAGAACATCAACCACTTCATTTTATTAAAATCTGTTAACATGTGGGGACCAAATAAAACTGTGACTTGGAGTGACAGGTGAATATTTACAGAATTACATTATAATAATCGAAGATATTATTGGTTTGATTCTTTACCAAGGAGAATAGAGCATCAACGCATTTGAAGGTATTGAGTAATAAACAGTGTGTTGCATAAAATGCAGCTTCGTTTGTGAGTAGTACAGGGTATACATTCGGGAACTAAAGGGTAGGCTTCAACGCCAGGAAGATGAGGGACCAGAAACCACTAATGGTACGATATGTACGTACTATAGGTGACGTGTCACCAAGACGAATTACCATGTACTGCTGCCCAATGTGCCCAAATGCACATCAACCATACAAATGAGTGTACGCGTCAACTGTCCCACGTTTTCACATAACTTACGCAAGACTTCATGCAATAAACATTTTCGTAGGCAAAACGTCTTGTGCGGTTACTCCAGGTGTACTATTGGCCAATTGACCAGTCCAATATGATTTTGTTGCAAAACGAAGGAGGAGGATGCATTTGGATGCGGAACTCCAACAAGGACAATTTTCACAGTTGGACAGAAACGAGTTTTGTGAAACGAACTTGAGGCTCCCACATGGTAAACAAAAAGGGGGAAAAACTACACCCTAGAGGACACACCTTCTCGGGGAATGGACAAGACGTTTAGTCAATGAATCATGGTAGTTCAAAAGACTTGAAATACGGCCCATGAAACGTTTACACAGGATAGAAAAACATTAATTTTTATTGCTATAAGAGAAAAACATATTGTAGTGTGTGATAAGGAAACGTGTTGCCTTATGTTTGCCCTCTAGGACAACAAAACTGACTAGACAAGACAGGACAATCCGTTAATAATGGGCAGGGGCTAACAAAAATCAAACTGTTGCGCACTGGTTTTTGCAGTATTAACGCTACTTTTAGATCATCGTTTTACTTATGAGTTTTGTTTAATGGAAAAATTATAGATAGCTTGTAATGCCTTGATTCATTTATACAACGGACGTAAACCCATAACTCGGTGGAATGGTTTCCTGCATAGCTCAGCCTACCCGTGTATTGAAAAGGAATGTGGTCCTGTCAACTAGATTTAAAAAGGACCATAATACTCTCTTCGTTTACTGCATGATCCAGACTGGCCGTCTAAACTGGAATTTTTCTCAATAAATGATTAACATATCAGAGAAGCCCTACTCTTAAAATGTAGGCCCCTCCAGAAACCATGCCGTCCGTTAGTAAATGTGTTTCACATAACAATAACAGCTATCTCAGAAGTAAATCGCTAAACTCATAGCATAAAATGGATCGGTTAACATGCAAAGAGCTCGAAATCAGTACTGGGGTTTGTTCACTCTGAAACATCCACTTAAAGTCTGTCGTAACTGTTTCGGAATTCAGACACAGACGTGATACACAAATATAAGCTAACAAGCCATCTTCAGGTAACTTGTTAATAAGAATGAGTGCGGCATGGTGAGGGTACGCTTAATCTCTCCAATTCAATTCTTGTCAGCAATTATGTGGTGCACGCGGAGGTGCCTAGTAGGTTGTAATTGAGTCTTTTCGGCACACTTTTTCCGATTTTTTATAACTTGTAGCCGTAGTATTGGTGACACCCTGAAACTGGAAATATCGACCGAATTGTCTCCTTTTTAATTTATCCAACTTCATTTCAAATGTACTTAAGCATTCCCAGCTTCTTCCAATTCGTACACTTTCTATAAATCCTAACAACTCCTTGATAATAAAGGGAAAGTTGATGAACAGTGCATGGTCTTGTTTTCCATGGCTTTCATTGTTTGTATTAGAAACATACAACTTTGGCTCATGCAGTGTAATTTAGTTTCCCAAATGGAAGCGGTTATGCAATACCTACTTGAATTTGCAACTTGGTTATGATGTTTATATCTGCCGACCACTAGCATCTTTTGTGAGCGGGTAGATTGGGTTTCAGTAGTTTAAAATTTACATTTCACACACATTAATCTTCAAAGGTTTGAAACAGTTCTTTAGGTGGCTGTGTCCATTCTTAAACCTTAAGGTATCATAGAAAAACATCGAAACCATGGAAGTGAGCGCTATGTTCTTGATACCGCATAATCTCTCGTTTCGCCAGCTGACAAAACTAACAGTACAAATGATTGGGAGCGGATAAGATAGTTAGCGGAATCCATCAACTTTTAGTTGGATGTCCGGATCGTGGCGTTATCCATGTTTTCGAAATCGTTAAGAACGTTAAAATTCGCACAGTCGTAAGCTGTCGCAGAAGTTAGTCACAGGATGACATAAATCTTACCCACTCAGCCTCAGTGTCCGGCGGACATTAGCTTAGGTCTGACAGCCATGTCGTGCAACTTTTATGACTTGTTGAATGCAGCCACACGGTTGTTCCGCCTGAGAAGGACGGTTGACCAAAAAGGTATAATCAGATTGGACCTGGACAGTTTGTTCGTCAGACAACGGAAAACGCACAGTTCACATGCAAGATGTTGCGAGCGGATCTGAAGTAAACTAACGTCAGACAGTCAAAATGGCGCTCAGGTGTTGTGTCGAGTTTACTCGTAAGAAGTGATAATAAAAACAATTTACTTGGACATATGTCAGATTTAAACAACCAATTTCACTTCATTAGAGACGTGGAAAGCAGTAACGAACTGGTCACTCTATACTCTGTCAGTAGCAACCGGTAATGCCAATGAAGTTGTTTGATATAATTTGAAGTTCACTCAAGTGGTTGCACATTTTGCGTTCATATACAGCTCTCAGCCAGCCTATTCGAATAGAAACATTCGACTTGAGTTCTGTTTTAATAAGAGCTTGCCACACATGCATATCACTGTCATAGCCTGGGTAGTGTTTATAAATGTTGTAATTATGTACGTTGATATGGATATTCTTTTCAACCGAACGTCACTCGGATTTTTACTCTCTGATGACGACATATTAGAGTATGGTTAGTTTTTAATGTGCTGGTGTGCTCATGCATGTCCACCGTTTTTTTAACTGACGCTCGGTTTAACCGTTTCAATTTGCTGTAGAAAGATGATATACTCGAGAACCATTGCAATAGCGGAAAACCAAGTACACATTCTTGGAAAGCACATGGATGTTCAAGGGGAAATGCAAACTACCACAAGCCGAACTGTACTGCCCCCACTTAGACAAGTGAAACAGAAAGCAGTTACAAAACAACAAGGAAAACTGAAAGGCGCTGTAGCAAAAAACTTGGGTAGATCGGAGGAAGTTTTTCAAAAATCTTTCAAATCGGGTCCTTCTCGGCCGTCAACCAAAAGGAAGTCATCCGCCCTGCTTGAAATCAAAATCGACATTGCGGATGACTTGAAGTTTACTGAAAGACTACAGTCACCCGCTTCCAGCGGCGGAAGCTCACATTCAACGCTTCGCACAAACTTTCCTTTGATAACAGGTGAATTAATCTCGGTGAAACTCCTACGTAGAAATATAAATTGAAAAATTTGTTGATTTCTTTGTGACCCACTTGCTAGATATCTGAGTTTAGTCGAGCACTGCATCGAGTAAAATGTTTCACAATCCTACTCATTGCGCGTGCTTTTTCAGCAGTTTTCCACCTTGTACCTTATTACTCACTTAATAGCTGGAACGTCTACATCAAAACTATCAATTATGTCACTTCTATGAGTTTATCCAACAGCAGACATTTAACCGTTACCTACATGTGAATCGTTAGCCATCCTATTACCCAGGTTGCGCTGTGTTATTGAAACTGAATTGGCCACAGGGAGAAGCAAATGCTGCAGTCTCTGTTGCGTATACTTAGCATGCACAGCTCCCACACGTTCTCTATCCGTTGAATTCCGTATCACATACAAGCACGTAGGTTTGGTACAGTCGGGTACCTAGAGGGGAGGCAACAAGTTAGCTAATTTGTTTATGAATGTGGTTGGTGGAACTGGTCCGATCATGTAATAAATCAGGCGAAAACACGACCTGATGATTTTTGTCAGTTTGATGATAATGGCCTACTTGGATAAATAGCGTTAAGTGCAAGACTGACGACCCATTGAATCTACTCATAACGCTACCCATTTAATCTCAGGTGACTGGACAATGTTATCTGGTGTTTGTTCTCCATAATGATAGCAGGTAAACTCAGTCTACTTTTCTAGTAATTCGTAACTGTTTATAGACACCATTGAATCTGTATTCGATAATCCAAACAGAAAAGAACAAAAGGGATATGTAGAGACGTCTGTACAGCTTTGCTATAAAGAACACCAGGTCAATATATTTTCACTCCAATCCCACTAAAATGCTTCTCATAAAATGGTTTGCTGTGTACGCTGTCGAACTCAGAAATTACACGGCAGAAATTTTTATTGGTAACCATTGTGGATTAGGAAGGTAATTGACTCTTGCTGTCCACTGTTTGCCCCTTTCAGCGTGTTTTCACTTCTAGGTGTTGATTCGTTAGACTATGCCAACGGTTCTTTGATTTATCCATTTTCTACTACGCTGCACGTCTCTCTCGTTTCGTTTGACCACATGTCTTCTTTCGTAATTTAGTTTCTGTGATACCGTTTATGGCCTGCAAGCATTATTTCTTCGTCTGTTATCAACGGTTGGCAGCCTGTGGTATTTTTTTTGACTACTTGTAATTACGTGGGTATATATTAATTGTATGCTTAGCTTCCATTCGAAAGCATATAAGACACTACTGTCGGTTGCTTTGACGTTCACTCAATTGTTTTCATCTGAAACAATATTTTTAATTTGTGAATTTGACTAGAGCAGATGAATGAATGTCGATTTGTTTCGAGTGTAAGCCTCGGTTAACTGACTGGATGGAAGACGAATGAAGTGTGTGCTGTCTTTCAGCAAGAAACTATCAGGTATCCAATGCTACCTGAAAAGGATGTGAACGGACTAAACGAAGGTGACTGTCGAACACGAAAGGTATTCATCGCATATAAACTTATGGTTAAATGGCAACGGGAGAGTCTGGATACACAGTATCATGGACAATGTTCACGACAGGACTAAACTTTAAGTTACCCTAAAAGGGGGGACGTTTCTTCCTCGTACTTTATTACCAAGTTTGTCTGGCTCTCGTAAAGATCGCTGTACCGAATGTTCTCTGCACAGTGTTGTCAAATACACCAAGCAAGCGGCCACAATTACATTCTTAATACCAAAATTTAATTAAGTGTCTAACGCTACAAACATTGATCGCCTGGCTGTCCGGATTCTGATGACAGTGAACAAATGATGCGGGGATAATTTAACGCAAATACAAGATTCTGTTGGCATTTCATGCTTTCATTTACGATGGTGATCATCTATTAAGCAAACAGAATCCACGGCGTTAAAGTCGGTGAATTTACTCAGTCTCACTGGTTTCCACTAATGTGAGATACCACATTACCGGTTTTGAAAACTGGTAACGAGTTAGTGAAAATCAGGATTTCCGATATCTGACAGAACCTGTGAACAGTCACTAATTGTTTATTGCTAACGCTTCGCATCTGATTCAGAGACTTTTTGAGACCAGGGGGTTAGTTGCTAATCTAGGAGTATTTAGGTAGACATGGAGTTAGTAATCACCTAATTGCCAACTCTGTACTGGCAAGACCAATACCATGATCTAACTATTGGTAGTAGTATCTTAAAGATATGTAAAGTGGAGTGAGAGAATAGATACTCATTTCCTTTACCTAATTTCTTTGGTTCATTGAAGAGGTCAATCCATTCAGCGGTCAACCAAGGACAGCTTAATTGACCCTTTAAGCGTATAGCTGATAGACAAGATTCAGCTGTTCTAATTAAATCGAATTTTGTAGTCATATTTTTGATTACCTCATCTTTTAAATGCTCCTAAACATTTCTACTCATCTGATTAATTTGACATTTTTTTCAATCAGTTGAATAGTTTGTGTTCTACTCTTGCTCAATGATGACGGGACATCAGATCATAACTAGAAATTCATAGTGCCTACTTCTGATATGTAATTGCAAGATTCATCACCACACCTTACCGTTGATTTTTACCTCATCAAGTATTTGCCATAAACATTAGGAGACAGTTGAATAGAATGGTGACAAGACACGACGATAGTGATACGACAAGCAGCACTGATATGTAATACAAATTTCAATTTGTGATTTACAGACCGATCACTCGTCGGTCAACCCATGGATACCGGGGAAGGCGAAACGCAGCTTGAAGAAGAGTCACGCGGGAAATCTCGAGGTAACCGTTAGTTGCCCTTAGTTAGCTAGCAGCTTTCGGTGATATCGTTGGTTACTACAGATTACAACAGAGAGGAAACTAATAACAACCCATTACCGATTTGACATTATGAAAGTCTCATCTATGGAATCGAAAGTACCCAAGAATTTTTTCCGTAAGTTGCAAGCAATAGACAACTATGGTTAACAACGACCTTTCAGTCCTGAAAAGTAGGCTTCTTTAGACCAGGTCAGCCGGTCACCTATCCGGAGGTTTACATGAGACACTAGAAATGAGTAACTAAACGAAATTGAGTTCAACCAGTAGGTTAATAATCAACGATATATGAAAATGACAAATACTATGTCAGACTGGCTGATTGCGAAAGACTAATGCTACGCGAAAACAAACGAAATTCATACAAGGAGACAGATAAGCTCAGCAGAGTCCATTGATTTTGATCAACAGATAAGAGAGAATAAAAATTCTGCCTAGGTTGTCTGAATGGCTAAAAACGTTAATCTGTTGTATCGCTGGTGAATGCGACCTCAAGCTATCCCGACTGATTGCAAAAGACTCAGCAATGTGGCACGACAATAGTGTCTTGTATATTGTCATTAGTGCATTATATATGAAAACAACACAGCCACTGGCTCCAGTGGCTTGGCTTCAGTAGCTTGCCTTCGGCCTTGACCGATGATCGTGTTGATCACTCCATGACAGGTTCCAGAGGTGTTGTTCGGCTCATGTTTATGTGCTGTCTGGTGCACTTGTTTGATT
>JTDE01002372.1:7410-19975 GCA_014338405.1 Paragonimus skrjabini miyazakii
AGTGCCAGTCTCATCAGTGCCAGTCTCATCAGTCGCTAGACACGTCCTGGCCACTGGTCATGTTATCGATCCAGCTTGTGCATTCAGAGTTCTGTTGCGTCACTCCAATTCAAGATTCCTGAGATTTGCTGAAGCTGTAGCAATCAATCGCCTCAAGCCAGCTCTGTGTGTTCAGAAAAAACTGTTTGTGAACTTGACCCTTCCTTGGACCTAGTGACGGACTCCTAGTCGTCTGACCTACATACTCGGCTGTATAACAGTAAGGGAAGGAATACACAAGCACTTTGTCTTTCAAACTAGAAGTAATCAGAGGCGACGTAGGGAACCATCTGCGTAACATTATCACCGGGAAGGTGCGTTTAAGGATATCATACAATGGACGGTAGTCTTTCTGTCACGATATTATGAACGGCCAGAATAACCATTTTCTATCAGCAGCTTCGCGGTTGCTTCTTAATCTTGTTCTAATGTCTTTATGGAACTGATTTTTCTACCTCTGCCAGCAAGACGTCGAACAAGGTTACATTTGTGTATACTTCCCAATCCACATTGCCCTGCAATGAATCGGACGCCAGAAGATACCATCTAATTATCTTTTCAAGCTTACATCTAGAAAATGGAATGTGTTATTCGACTCTGCTTCAAACGTGAATGTGATAGAACGTTTGAGTGGCATAATCCGTTTGTTTGGCATTTTGTACCCTATTATACCGAACAGTGGAATATTTCCAAATATTGAGGTAATTTTGTTGAACACACATAATTGTAATGATCTTATGAGGAATTATCTGAAACAATTATTCACCACCGTTGTCACCTAAAACACTGTTGGAATTCATCAAATCAGAGGCTATTTTACTTTGCCCGTCGGATTCGGCCTGCAGCCAAACTGTACTTATGGTTATCAAAGTTGGAAGCTAGTCTCACAAAAACTAAATACAACGTCACAAAACTCTGCCTAGTTTGCCATTCGTTTGCTGTTGCAGCTATACATGACTCAGCAGAATGGATCAGTGTCTGTGATAGCAAACTGTAGAACACATTTCCTAATAGTTGGTTCAGCTTACTATGGCACATTTCAAATGATTTATACAGAGAACACAAACATGCACAGTGCGAGTGTAATGTCCCAGTGTAGTATCTTAGTCGGGACACCGAGACGTCCTCACTTAGCAATTGTTCAACCACCCGTTTCCGCTGTATAATCTCACAATCTGGTCGACAGACATTTAGAGCATGGACAACCAACCAGGTTACCCATTGACTTTGATGCGACAAGAGTGTACATTGAACCGCCTGTGCAAACGGATGGAACACAGCGTTGAAAGACACCTGCTAGGTCACCGTGTTTAACTAAACAACTGTAGTCCATCGGCCATACAGTAGTTGTGACGCATGGGCTCATGGACATTCGAGACCGTACGAACGATGAGCTCGAAATGAATTTTATCAAATGAAGCGACCGCGTTTCGCTTAACCTGAAATATCAATCCAATGAGTACCATGAATGTCTCATAGACTATTAAATCCAACGGGTAGCCTGATCATCCAGTGGTTTAGCGAATTATCCGAGAGTGTAGAAAAGAAATTGGTCGACTACCACTTAATTGGCTATATAACGTTATCGTGTCACTTTCTAGAACTACGAATTTATACCTGCTAGACCGTTAATTCATCAATCTACATTAAATTAACATTTTCAACACAGCTAACCTATGTGTCCAAATTTTATCACAGCAGCTTAGATTTTAGCTAACTTCTATCAACATTCACTTGTATTCTGTACCACTCGCACACACCTCACATAACATGAGCCATCTTCAACACACTAAACAACTGTCTACAAAGCATACAGTGGCAAAGGTGGCGAATGTTGATCGGTTGGCTTTTCTGAGATTCACTGCGGAAACCTCGCTTTTACCGTTATCAATCCCTATATCCGAGGTCGATTTAAACTGGGCATCATTTCCCCCAGTCGTGCAAATCAATGCTTGCACTTTAGTGAGGACTACAGTTCATTTTTTAAAATATCAGCAAGGTCATTGTGGTTGCACAACTTTGATGGCTCCTGAAAGTTTATTGGTTGACTCGTTTTTTAAAAATCCAATTGCACTCAGCCTTATTTAGTATTCACAGGAATCTGAAGCCTCATTCAAACAACATGTCCTGAATGCTGTGCCTGTCAATCAGTTAGGCTAAACGTCATTGAAAAAAAACATCAGCCCCAATCCAACAAACATACCAAGTAAATTGCAAAATTAATCAGAGTAGTCATTTTAAGCGTTCCATCATTAAGAGCAAAAGTGACCAATACAACCGTTCCCAATCTAGGCACCAGAGACCTTACACGAATCCTGAGTGATTGCAAATTCTTGGCCGGAGTATTGTGTTTCACACTGGGCAAAATCGGTTCTGATCAGAATCACAAGTGCTAAATTTGAGCGGCAAAATATATTCCTGGTAGTAATATTCAACCACCTGAGCCCAAACAATTATTGGTATAATAAACATAGTTGAGAAACACGGTTTACAAACATGTTCATTAGGAACGTGCCAATTTTTTTGTGAATGCTCACTCTATGGGCCCACTAAACAGAGGTTAAATCATGACCCACTATGCGCTTGAAATTTAATTCAATTCAATAATCAAAATGATGGCAACAGCAAGTGGGCACAATTGAACACAATAGTACGCCTGTCACCAAACAAGTCACATTCATTGTGATGACCCCGTGGACCTGAGTTCTGTCCCCTGTCCATGTTCACATTCGGTACAGAAAACTGTTCAAATCAACAAATCATTTTATCACTTGGCACATAAGTTAACACAGCACTCTGCAGTATGATATAATAGAATAGGAATGAAACGATTAGAAAACAAAGAGAACCGGGAACAAACGAATCGATTACGATGGGCTGGCCATCGGAACGATTTAACGAATCGATATCACAGAATTGCGCTGCCTGAACTGTACAAACGCTCGTCAGCCCGCCTCCTAGTAAATAGGTGAATGAGCTGTCAGCTGGGGTGCCCAAAGCAGTAAAGATGAGTTCCAAGACGCATTGGCCATGCTCTGACAAAGGGCATGATCTCGGGGATCAGCCCATCCACCGTTAGCACGGAACTTTAACATCCGTTTGGTAGACATCGGTTTGATGTTGAGTACGGGAGGGTACAAGCGGCCAGCTACTGGACCACTCAAACGTTGGGTCAGAATCAGAGCCTGTTCCTGAACGGAGCAGTTCACATTCAGATGGTGTAAACCGTTACTGGTTAGAAGACAGAAGAAAATAACAATTAAAAATAATTAAATAGTACTAAACATTCAGAAATGAATCTACGACACTGCGCATCATTTGCAACCCTCAGTTTGAAATGAAGGAAGTGGTCCGTTCCGTTAATTGCCATACTCACTCCGTAGACTAAAAACGAAAAGACACAAACAAGGGACTGCTGTCTTCCTAGGAAACATTATAACTTAGACACTGGGACAAAAAGTTACCCGAAGGGTCGAAACTCATTGAATGAAACGAATGACATACGATTGCCTATGAATAAGGCTAGATGCGTACGGTTACACAAACATCGATTATAAGACTTAGTGCTAACGTCGTTATATCTACGCAACATTCTGTGGGTTCACATGATTAGGTTGAACTTTGAAAATACACAACTCGGTCAATAGTATTTATGCTTCGATAACGGGTCAACCATCACGAGCAAACTGAATCGATTACAATGGGTCTAGAATCGTACGGAAGGCATGGATGTTATACAATGTCCCTTGAAAGTGGGTAGCCGAAAAGGTAACTATCAGGGATGGCCGATTTGTCCTTAAGATTAAGACAGCGGATCTATTTGCTCTTGGATCGACGCCACACACACACACACTACATCCACCTTCAGACTAGACATTTTAACAGCGACAACGTTTGCAAGTGTGGAAGAAAAAAACTTTTAACTAAAATCCATAAGAAAACAAGGCTAGATTGAGCCGCAACGTGTCAAATCACAGACCACACAGGAGCTCAGACTATTTTGAGTATCAGAGCGAGACATCGTAGTGGGAAAGTCCACAGTCATGCGAGCAGAAAAGCAATCACTTTCCAGGAAGCTGACATGCTTTGTTGTTCAGGACAGTGGAAGCTCCATACATGTATAGGGAGAGACCTGGATGAGACGAACAAGAATTTCAATGGAGGAAAGTATCGTAAAATAGCGGAATCCCGTTAGTTGTTATGGACAACTGGAGAAGTCACAAGATGTTGCAGGAGATAACGCCAGGGACTCACCAAGAAGTAGTGTGAATGGCTCAGAGGGAGATACATAGTTCCAAGCCCTGTATGGCCATCATGAATGACTACAAGATAACAGAAGTAGAGTTTCTATTTTACCTCAAAAGCTTCGGGGAAGTCGACACAACGGTGTAGAAAAGCATCTGCATCACACATATCGATGGACTGATCGAAAGTGTGTGCGGAAATGTTAGCAACACAAAAAATTTGATCCGCATTACCTCATTTCATGAATAATGTCTACACCTTTTTGGCTCTACGGTGCTGACATAAACTACCCTAAATGTTCCTCCCATCTATATTCGAACACTCCAACAGAATGCGCCCAAACACAAACCTTATTCACCAGAAGGGATGGTATATTGGATAATTTATTCATATACACTGAATCTCCGCGTCTTATTAAAAGCACCTGCAAAGCTGTAAATAAGTCCGAAAATGAGACGATGAATATAAGTAAATCTGCAGAAGATTTAGCGTGGCAACATACAAGCAGGGATGCCTTGGAGGTAAGTTGGAAAAGGTACAAACACTGGGGATTAGAAGGAATTCACACTGACATACACAATTGCTAAACGAAGGATTAATTTATGTTTGTGTACCCATTGTATCACTTTCGTAAAATGGAAGCCGTGGATGGTTCATCCAGGTAATTTTACGAACGGAACAATGAATATCACCATATATGGAGCTTAAAAGTGACATTAACAGGCCAGTGTAACAAATTTCACATCCGATGAACACTTGCCGGTAATGAGTATGCGTCCCACAATGCTCCATAATGTCGTCTTAAATCAGAGCAGCAACTCGGCAAATGTTAATCAAAGCAGATCTTATCATCATTCGATCAGACAATTCAGCTTTGTGGTGTGAAAAGTGTGTACAAAGTAAGCAGCTCCCTTGAAACTGACACACATACACACCGAAGCTATTAGTTTCAGAACACTATTCCGACCAAATCGATTGGGTGGTGTAGAGCAGCTAACGAGTTTGGTCGTTCTGTTCTTAAGCATGCAAGCTAATTTGTGTATTGCGGATACTAACTAAATTGCCTATCCAGTAGAACAGTAACTGTCGACGCGGTAAGTGGCTGGCGTGCGGTTCAAGGTGGAGTAACGATGAAGTGGCGTTGCACAATTAGGACAGATACAGGCAGTCACTACAGATCATGATCACCCTCAGGACTGGGAAGCCCATGGCAGGGAGAGAGGTAGTAGTTAATCGGGTTCAGTGAAGTAACGCCGATCGGGTGAGTTGTTTGTGAACTCAATACAGTGAATCAGATGAGAGTGAAAACGTCGCATGGAAGCTGTAATGCACATAGTAGCTCGCCCTCACCTGTAAGTTGGCTGTTTATTTGTAAGGTCCTGTAAGTAAGTGTTTGAGTTCAAACGATATGAACACCATTGTAATGAGAATATTTAACACTCACTGGGGTTTGCCATCAACATCATCAGATTGATAACATCACACCGCTAGGTGATACCAATGTACAAGTGATACACGGGTTTTCTGAAGCTGTTGCTACACCCTTGTACAGTGCGCAAACAAACAGACAAGCAATTAAACGCGCGGCATAGAGCTAACGGGTACAATGCTAGGAACATTAAGGATGTACATCTTGAAAAGCCTAGACAAATTAATTTATGGACAGATAAACAGGACATGCTGGAACCATTCAGTGCATTGTCTCCATCAAGGTAGTCACTCACCAAGTGCCTAAATGATATACTCGCGTAGCAGATGGGAATTGTAACACTTTGAGGTGATTCGGGATACAGTGTGTGCTAACTTCGTACAGGCTCCAGTCCCAGTTGTAGTCATCGAACTGACAAAATAGCTATGAGTAGCGAAAAAGGAAGGAAATGTCATGCGGCAAGAGTGAATGGACACCGGCAACATGTAGTACTGTTAAATGTAATGTGAGCATAATAATGAACCAAAGAAGATAGACACAAAGCCCGAAGAGACAAGTCGGTGGCCAAACCAAACAAACTGTCTGGATACTAACAATGTGCAGATGAAACTGCTCTCACTGTGAGTTCCTGGATAACTATGTAACTTGAATCCGAACGAATAACGCTTAAAGCTTGCAAAAACCAGCGGAAATTCTGATGGCTACATATCACTACTGATCCAGTTGTGATTGCACAAAAATACCAGCAAGTGTCTTCACAGACAGTTTTACTGGGAGATAATTATTCATCACCACCGTAATGAATACCACTGACAGTAATATATCAGTAATTAATACTGATGTCCCACTGCCATATCATCATGAAAAGGAAGGCAAGCGAAACGCTCTGATTATTTATCAAAATGAACTTAAGCGGCAAATATGTCGTAGAGTCCTTGCAAACGAAGCTCTACTCAGCAGAACAAAGAAACAGACTGATGCTTGGAGCTCTATGATGATGATAAAAGAGCTGCTACACAGGACAGGGCAGAACCGAGCTCATGCTTCTAGGAAGGGGGTGAGTGGCGGAGAATTGGATCGCGATCGCCAATGGTGTTCAATCAATGTGTGTTCGATTAACAACCAAGACAACGAATCGATGCAAGACCATTAGACAACTTAAGCTCAATACTTTGAAGATGTCCGGTTTAGTCATGAGAAGAAAGGCGTAGCAAACAAGCTTGTTTTCGGCGTTTCATCATCAGGCTAAATACAACAAATTTCTATGGGCTCGATGGGGGTGGTAGATACCATATCACCGAAGCGAAAGATGTCAGTCAACAGTTTCTGTCTGGTTTGAGTCATGAGACTTAGTTACATAACATTGATCACGTGAGTTGTACGAAATCTTCGAGAGATGCATCACATCTATGCGATCATTCTATCCTGGGTTTGCGAGCACAGCCATGGAATGTTCGACGTTTTGACTAGCCGCTTCTGGGTGCACAGTGGTGCTAATAAGTGCTAACATAGAGAAACCACAAACTACAAACAAAAAGTCTGTTAATATTTTCTTGCCATTCAAGGGTGATGGTGTTGCTGAAACCGTAACCAAACCAAGAAGCTTAGTTTAGCAATCAATAAAACAAATTTCGCAGCTCAACCAGGCGCTCAGTTTACCTTCACACCAACTGAAAGATATATTGCCTGTTCATGTCGCCTCTTTTTGTGTTCACCGTTTTGTTTTTTCTTGCGGAAGAAGCTACATAGGCTGCGCAACACGGCGATTATCCGAACCCATTCGCGAACGTCAACCGATGTGGCTGACGCGAAGATCGTCTGCGGTCGCTACGCAGTTGATCAAGCCAAACTTAGGCTCAGTTCATCCGCGCGCAAAGGTCGAGCACGAGTCAGGATATTAGCAACATATCGACGACAAATCAATCGAATGTATTTTATATTAATGTAATATAACTTCCTGATGAGATGACAAATCAACCAAACATATTTTATGAATAAATAATTGACCGAAGTCAACTACTAGAACAATCCAACCAACGAGCAGCGGGCAAACGAAACAGAACAATACTAAAGTCATAGACAACAAAACCGACCAATATTTTCTCACAAAACTACATACAGACCAGTTTGTTCACTACAGAATGGATTGCTGGGCGGCGCTTTTCAAGAACTCAACAGTAATGAATCCATGCTATCACAGGACTGCGTAGTATTTGGTTTGCCTCGATACCATGAGTCAACGATTTTTAATGGGAAATCCAGTCAGCCATCATGCATAGCCTGAGCAACTGTAAAGCGCCTTGTCAGCATAATCAATGTGTGCGCACCAAAAATCCCGATATTTCTGTTAGGTTCACCGCTAACCCATTGTGGCTGGCCTTCGCTCTTGGCTGCACCATAAAACAGTGGTGTCACTTGGGTCAAGCTAGTGATGACAGTCTGCTGACAGGATGCTTCATTAGCACGATAGCAGTTTTCAAGGTCCGGGGAAGTTAACATTTAGAAGCGAATGAACTGGGATATTTGTGAAGATACACAGTCCAATTAATATGGATGTTGGCCATCAAGATGAAGTGTACGACCGTTAGGTGCGTTAAGCCAAGGTGTGAAGGATCGGCACGAATCAAAATGTACCATCCAATTGGAAAAGCTGGCAAGAAAACGCTTGGCTTATTGTGATACGAAAAATTAAGTAATATGAGCGACACACTACATGATTGAACGGCAAACCAGACGTGTGCCACAAAATAGGTTAACACTATCGACTAAATATTGGAAATTGGAACGTCAGTAAAGTGAGAACATTTTTGAGACGGTTGGCAAACAGGAGTGGTCTATTTAAAACACACTTCGAACCATCTGCGTATGAAATAGTGCTACAAAATTGAGTTGATTATCATTTCACGATTCTTGTTTCAGGCAGGTCTCTTATAACTGTGCGTAGTAGGTAGACCTAATTGGGTGCTGTCGTTCATCAGCCAGTAGTATGGTTGAAGACTGGTGTATGACAGTGTTAGATGGGGTGACGTCAATCGTGCTCAGTGGTCTAAATTATAATAAGTTATCAGTGCAATAATGACAAGTGGTGAAGCGGGACGCTTCAATAATCCCCATCTCCCGTCGACTCCGTCTTACAGATATGCTTGCAACTCCGTTGAACCTGCACAAGATGTACGGGGCCAGATAGTGACAGAGTGTGTTTAGACGCTGGTACTTTTACGAAGTATGTAAATGAGAGCTTCCACTAACTTGGGCTTTCACGATAGTCGCCCACTAAAGAAGTACAAAATTGTGCAAAATAGTTTGTATGTCATAATTGGTAATCTTAGAATGACTTTTTTGAACTAAAACATAAACAATGGAAAAGTGCAAGACATGTAAGTTATGTAGATTACCTGATGTTAACATCAACGGTGCATATCTTTTTTAAGCCTAAAGGCACTGCCTCAGTAGCGTCAGCGTCCATAAGTAGAATTTTCACTGATGAATACAAGCGGATATGGATAACCATCAAATTAAATATACTGACTGCAGTCTATGCACCTGGATAGACATTGCAGTCGGGTCCATTCGAAAAGAACCAGTATACTCGAGTTTCGCTCTCTCCGGGACTGGAGCTTGCAGGAGGCAAACGCGTTAACCACTATTCCACAGATCTCACATTAAGCACGACTGAATTATCACACGCAAACGCTTAGTCCGAATGCAAAAACTCCGACCAAATGTGAGTGACATGTATCTTGACACGTGACCTTCGTCCTAAGTGCAATCAGAACCTTCTCGTGTTTATCAATGTATCAATAACTTTATATCAGGCACTTCCGGATGGTCACATATAAACACTTAATTTCAGCTGTGACTACTAACCAAAAATACGATCGACCGATAAACTAGCTTTTATAAGGCAGCAAATATACTGTACCAGCTGGCTTTTCTCAGTAGTCTATCAGGAATTCAGTTCAGTTCTACGCTACCTTATGCCCCAAATGTTCACAATTCGGATCACAACACTCAAGTGAAGTGAACTCACTTTCAAACAGGTGGACAAGTTGCGCCACATCGCGCGTGAGATGCCCATACCCATATTGTCACGAGAAGAGACCCAATATTCAGTGTTCACCTACAGTGGAATGAATCAGACGAAAAACGGATTAGATAGAGATAGCATGGGACTGAGCAGGGAATCGGATTGGAATAGGTTGAGTTTGATCAACCCACAAACAACCGAAAATTAGTTATAGGATTAATACAATGAGGAGCAGTGTATGCAAACGTTAGTGTTAAGCAAAATGACACGTCGTGCACCTTCCGAATTACGTATCTCTGTTTTTCAAACTCTGAGTAACGTTGGATGATACGGTGTATAACGGGAGTGAAATGTGTCAAGCAAAATAATCATAGGCAACCACTTTGGGGTAGCTTCAGACAGCCACTGTCTTAATGATCATTTTACAGACTACCATACAGACCGACTGCTTGCAAACGCAGTTGTTTTCAGTTGGGGAAGTAAAAATGGAGATTAAAAGTGCGTTATAAAATTAATCGCCTGAGCCATTTCGCTACACTTTATCAACCATATACTGCAGTGTTAGTCATCATAAACGCTCTTGGACAAAATATGGACAGAGGTAGTTTGCTGGCTCGGGCCTGATCGGATTATTCATTCATTTAGAAAACAGTTCATTCAACTCAGCACAATTCCACTCAGCATGGTAAGCTTACCGACAGGCATCCAGAAATGGTGATCGATTAGTATGTAAAAGGTGGACTAATGAGTCACGATTTCGTTAAACGAAACTACGTGGAAGAGAACACGTGCAGACAAAAGGGTTGCCGATTCAACGGTGGCATGAACGTCCACAAACTGTTGGTCAACCAACTGCAGAAAAGAAGTTGGCTTTCATGGATCACATAGTCAGTGATCTGACTTACAATGACCAACTGCGAGAATTCATATTTTCGACTTTTTCTTTGTAAAGTGACCGGCAATGTCTACGGCGCATTCATGTGAAAATCGATCAGTCGAAGAATGGATGACAAAATTACGATTAATGCGGAGGACAGAGTGCACGTTTCAAAAGTGCAGCCAATCTAAAAGGAGAACCGTCTTCATTTTCAGTCCACGTCCGAAAAGGCTGCCTGATGCTAACTGATCCTAACCATGAGTGTCCAACATACACGCATGGTATGCACGGGTTGAGAAATCGAAAACTGCTTCGTTCGTTCCTCACCCAAGAGTGCATCACCACGGAAACAAAAATACGAAATTTCACAACTCTAGGGTGAACAAATGTGACGCTGTAAATCGGCTTGAATGCGACATCCACCTTGACTCTGTAACCCGTGTCAACTAGGCGGGCCAAAGTTGTGCTAGAAATCCATCGCTATTATCCCGTCGTCAGTCAATTCGGATGGTGTGCGCATATTCTCTCCGACAAGCGCCTTGTTGTGCGACCAGTGTAACCAGCTCCATATGAACAAGGAAGTGAGTAGATACAAAACAAGGTAGCACTACTGGGCATCATCATCATCATAGACAGCAATACATCAGTGGTTCACACTGATGCTTCACTGCCACACAACCACGAAGAAGAAAAAGCAAACCCTGTATAGGAAGAGTGAAGGGAAAAAAAGGGAAGAGGACCTAACCACTGAAAAATAGCTACGTCTACATTTAAACATACAATATCAAGGCGCCTACACCTTGCAAACAGACAACCGAGCTGTAGGTGAAAGTAAGGCGTCATCCGTAAGACAGCATGAAACGTTCTCATCAAGGCCGTATCGAGCTTTCTGGTCAGCGCCTCACTTAATAAGTCGCCCCTGAATGACAAGTTCATACAGATGGCTTTCTGTCCGACCGATAACTCACGGTCTTGTGGTTCCCTTCGTTGCATACTCGGAGCTAGGGATTTGTCGGGGTATCCACTGGCACGAAACGTTCCACACCATCATCATCATAGACACATAAGAGTTTGAGCTTTTTGTCTAGCATGCTGTCAGTACAAATTATGTGAATTCGGTTTGCTAGACAATGTATTAAGTTCCTTTTCTGTTTCATTGGAACAAAGCTGTAAAAATGAGTATACTGGCCATTCCACGTCCGCTTCCTATGTATACATAGTGCAATGGACCCATCTAAACGTTCCAGTAGTGCAACATCAAAGGAAGTCCACCTTCTACCTTGTTCCACTTCCATTGTGAACTTCAGCTTTCTGTGAGCTGAGTTAGCTAGTGATAATAAGGAATCATTATCAGGATCGCTATCGATGGCATAAAAAATATCATCTACATACCGTTTGTACACTACGCACTGATCTATCAATCATGTTAGCCTTGTTTGTTCAATCATCCTCACGAAAATGTCAGCCAACAATGGGCCTAGCGGTGAGCCCATTGCAACCCCATCCTTCTGGAGATAGATTTTCCTATCAAAATGAAACTGGATATCCTGCGTGCAAACTAACAAAGGTCTTTGGGTTGCACATCCGGCATTCCGAATTGCACATGATTCGAATGGATGTAATCAAGTATGAATTCAATTGTCTCTATGAGTGACATGTTTGTGAACAGCAAGCGCACGTCCAATGATAACATTCTTTTATTATCAATAGTCTAAGTTTCTATAGATTTAATGAACTGACGTGTCATTGAGGCTATTTGGAGCTAATCTGTTACGGAGTGGTTCCGAACATTCGGTTAGCCACTGAGCCAGTGCACGATATAGTGAGTTCGTCATGTCCAAAATCAGACGGAGGAGCACGCCATCTCTATGAATTTTAGGTAAGCTTGGTATAACTGAGTCTGTGCTGAGTAGTGCTACCTTGTTTTGTATCTACTCACTTCCTTGTC
>JTDE01002372.1:28636-40248 GCA_014338405.1 Paragonimus skrjabini miyazakii
ATTGTTTGGGTTTATTCCCACCTCAGGGAGAGACAGCAACCCGTCCAGGCCGCCACTAGTGACCAGCCGAAGGCTCAGCAACCAAAAATGTCTCCCTAATGGACGTACAGGTCGAAAACGATCAACTACGCCCCAGCACTTCGATTAATCAGCGTCACGGAGTTGGCATTTTGGCATATCAGTGACGAAAGTCGTGATGTCTACAAGTCCAGACGCAATGTAACATTGGGATTTATCAAGTCGAAGTCTCAACCGCGCGTCAATACGAGAATAATGAACGATGGGAGTGATTCACAACGAAGTTCAGGCAGCCTTTCCTCGACATGACACCAATCTGCCGGTGGGAACCCTTGCATTGAAGACATTTACGGTGAATATAGGCTTGGACTGGGAATATTCATCAGGCATTCACTAGGCTAATGATGCTCGGAAGCTATATAGTGTCAACAGTACTTTATTGGTGAAAGTATACTGTTCAGAAGTGTATGGTGCCGGGAAGTATTACACCTTATCACGGAAGAAGCTGGAAACCTTTGTCAGCTTACTGTGCGCTCGCGGACCTTGTGGAAGTACACTCCTTTGAATTCCTTTGGATCGCTAAGTTTGGAAAAAAAAAACTGTCCGTCGGAAAAGGCTCTTCTGGATAAAGAGAAATCTGCGATTTGACGATAAATTCAGATGTCTTGAGAGAACTATAGCTCATTTTACTCAGCTGTGTTAATTTTAAAAAAAAAAGTAATCAAGACCTTTGATGAAGAACTGATACCTTCGAAAAGTGAGTAGAAAACTATGGGACAGATGCTCAAAAAACGACAAATTCGATGTCAAGTTATAAACGGCCGAACTTGGGCTCACGTGAAGGTGTCCATTCATATATGAACGTCCTTTATTTGAAGATGTTGCTTTGTGGTTGATGGATGACCAATGACAGGACAGTATGTAACAATACGACTGTTTTTTGTCCTCTACTAGAGGAATTGTTGCTAATGAAAAGAGCTGTTTTATGGAAAACGATTTGTAACAGCCCTTGTGGCTTACATCATACAGATGTACATTGCATTTTATGAAACATATTTTTCACACAGAAATCAGAGAAGCGTTATTAGTCAATTCCATCTCACGAGGAATATTAGAGTATATATAAAACAGTTATTATTTAAAAGAAAGTTTCTCAAAGATGATATTAGAATAACTGATGCTAATGCCTTTTAATTGATGTTTCAAAGGGTGCCGGTACATCAGCCGATTATTAAGACGACTGGCGAGGTGAATGTGAGTTTGACGATTCAGTTTAAGCATCGAGGGGCAAGTAGACAAATCTCAATCGATGGCACTGTATTTTTATGTTAATTCCAGTGATGAAATAACGCTAATGGTGAATGATCGAAGACATGGTTGAATTCAGCTGAACAACTTTCACAACTAATCGCAGCTCAATTAAAAAGAGGCTGACAACAATGTCCTTCTAACTTCGAAAGCTGCGATCATGTAATACAGCAAACGAAATTTTAAAAAAATTCCGGTGGCTTTCGATCATGAGAGATCGTAGTCATTCTAATGTTACGAGTTAAAGTAAACTATAGCTAAAAGGTTTGGTTTGTTAGGGCTTCCGAACATAAACGTTTTGTAAATGCACGGTTTTACATGAGTTTTTCCAAAAAAACTATTAATTAACAAGCCGTAATTTATCAGGAGATGCAGAAGGTCGCACATGCACAGTTTGAGCTGGTGACCTCAGATTAATAAACGATAAGATTTTGTTCACAACGTTATTTTTCCTTGTATGGTTACGGCCTGTGAGGTCTAAAGTAGCAAGGTTCGCCAACAGAGTATTCAAATAGTGGCTAAATAGAATTCAACGATTGATCACAGATTAGCAAGCCATAAATATACGAGTTACAAGCTTACATAGGCTGTGCTTATCACAAGTAGTATGGTGCACGTAATAATATAGGAGAGACTTGATATTAAAAACTATGGGCTTCCCCCGAACTCGAAGGGGTGACAAAAACAGCACGGTCAAAGGGAGCAAGCGTTCTAGAAGCTGAACTACGGAGTCAGGCAGGCATTCTAAAAATGACAAATTTGGGTCCAGTTATAGGTAACTTCCACGGTCACGTATGGAATCTAACAGACAGTCCAGGGGATTGGCTATGTAGGCATGAAATCTCAACCAGTCTAAGCTGGAATGCACTGACGCTGGCGAGCGCATGGAACAGGGGAAGGGAAGGAGATTAGGCTCAAATGTGATAATTCTGAGTCTCCTGAGTGTCTTTATAGCTTTACCGGAAGAGTGGTTACGCGTTTGCGCATGCTGCTATATGCACCAGTGGAATAAAACAAATAGCTCAAGGACATATGTGAGTGTGCGATTATACGGCACCCTGTTTACCGAATTGCACTCCACCAAAAAGCTTGGAAGAAGGGATACCACTTATCAATACACAAATAAAGCACAATTAAAACATGCTGAAAACAAGAACAATGTCAAACCGGTGTGGATGGAACTAGAAAGGTCGACATTTTCAAAAAATGTCAATGGCAAATCCTACTTCAAGTAAAAATCAATTTCAGGGCAGGAAAACGACATTTTGCGTTTTAATGATGAAGAACGACAAGCGGTTGTTGCGTACAGTATACAGATAACCTGTTAAATCACTTGTGAGAGCTGTTGCAAAGGAGACTGTTGATAGAAAGGTTTTGACAGCAACTGCGTCTTATGTGAGTACATAACGACCATGGTCACGTTTAGAGTTTGCCTGTATCATCCCGAATGATCATTTGTTGCACAGGCGAATACGTCTGTGACAACATTACAGTGTGCTACAGATCAATCCACAAATCGATGGATGCCTCACAAAGTGAGAGGGAAAAAAGGTTAAAACCGAAAACTGATGGTTTGCAGAATGTGTTGGCAGCCTCAGATTTAGTCAGCACTAATCAGTGACTCTTACCTACTTGTGCACCGATGAAAGTTTGTTGGAGTAATACAATGGCTATTATAAATAATCAATCATACGGAGAAAAGTCAATTCAAAAATGGTCTGCACAGACGCACCTCATTGGATGTGTATGTTTGCTGTGCCGCATACGAACCAAATGACACAATACCACTGGGTTCGGAAACACTGTGTGGTCACATGACCGTCGGGGATGGAGGAATCAAGACACGGACAGGAGATGAACGGCGATGGGACATAAGAAAAACGAAAAAAGAAGAAATCGAAAATTAACACGAGGCTACTCACGGACATGGTCACGATGACCAACAAAATAGGCTGTTGAAGAAAGACTATAGAAACACAACTATAAAACCTCAAAGGTGGGCTGAATATACAATGATGGCATCCACTCAAGAGGACCAAAAACAAGACAGTGCTCAGTTTGAGCCATAAATCAAAAGCCAGTAAAAGAATCAGTCGACCAAACATGAAACATACTTTGTGATAAAAGAACAGGCATGTATCTGGGAATGACAACAATCAGTTTTCATCTGCTACGTGACTGATAAATTTGTGTTGCTGGAAAAAGTGGACACACAGTAATCAGGCTAGAACATCTATTGTATGATCCAAAAAGGAGAAACACTGAAAGACTGTATCGCAACCTTTCTATTTCATCCGCAAAATGCATCAGTATGTCAAACGAAGCTGATACACTACCGGACTGAATTCAATTTCACATTTTGTCCTGACAACTATATGAACCAATCATTTTCAGCAAGCTCATGTAGCAATGTACTCTACTAGGGTTTTCTTTCTCATGAGATAGCGAAACGAGTTTAGGAACGCACGGAGAACGCACGCCACTGGCACCCTGTACCAATGCAACATGAACAACGAGCAGTGGTTTGTTGGTACGTTAATCCGAACAGACTAATTCAATGAACTGGTGAATACGCTCATCTTCCTTTAATAGCCTAGCGGTCTAGGGTGAGTCTGCATCAGCAGGATTGTGAACTCTTTTGTTTCATAAACCTCTAATTTTTTCTCGGTTTTTATCTTCATACAAGGTAGAGTTGGAAGCTAGAAATGATAATGTCCATGATAGATCTTCATATATTGAACACATTTCGTGATCTCATAGTCGGACCAAAAACAGCAGCAGCTACATGAACAGTGTGCGACTCTGGTTGTGTAGATATGACTGCTCTGTTGTAGGTGGTCCCATTCCATTCACATACACTAACACTTGTCTCTTCTACTCTGACAATCAACCTTACCCACTATGGGCTATGACTGTCTCTTGTCTCAGAAACAAACGGATAGGGCGCCACGTGTTTCAGGTGATGCGTTCTGATACGTTCTAATATGACACCAGTGCCGAGTACGCAGTGAAAGATTTGGAATATGCGGTGGTGAGGTCGGCATATGATTTTGTGCTATATCTGCAACAATACATGTATTGGAAGATAGTAACTGCACAACCAAGCAAGCCGAAATACTAAAACGTTCACATCTTATGCGCGTGACACACCGAGTATTTCGCTGTATCATCTGACTTGAACACTGAGCTTTCAAAGTGGCCACTTTGTGATCAAGTGTACTCAGACCAAATCTAAAAGGCCTCTACTACATAAAAAGAATAGCACATTCGGTCAACTCGATATACTTGAAACCAATCGTTAATTCTTCGGCTGAGAACAAACTGTAAGCAATCGGTTTAGAATGTTAAAGATAAACTTTCACACTGAACTCAGAAACGCGTTTGGACGGGTTAAACAACTGAAAACCTGTGAGTAACTAGGGCAGACAGAACGTGCTTCAATGCTTGAACCTAAAGGTTCTCACGCCATGTAGGTCAACAGTTCACTAAGCTTGCTAAATGCGGTAGTGTGATAACGCTTGAAAATCACGATGGAAATGCAATCCACAAGACTAAATAGGCAGGTGCGACGGAGAGTTAATTGCTTTCCAAAGAGAGGGGGAAAATAGACCGAGTGGTCAAACTTTTCCGCGATTGATATTAATTAACTGTGCACCGCAGTTCGTAAGCGACTATTTGAATTACGGTGCCTTTGGCCTTCGTAAGTCCGATAACTTTTGGAGTCGAACGTCGTTGTGTAATTTGAGTTTCCTTGCAAAGGATTTGTTGATTCCTTGCATCAAACTGATGATCTATGTTCGACGCGTGAACAACTTGATTCGTGTGGGAGATAGACGGAGCGGCCATGAAAGCAATGAAACAACCTTCATTACACCTAAGATTGTTACATTGTACACTATTGACGAGCTCTAACAAGAGCAAAGGTCGAGTTTTCTACTTGTTTGTGAAAGGGGTTAGCTGAAAAGTCTGCCAGAATGTGAGCACTACCATCAACTGTGGGTGACGTCCAATGTATACCAACTAGATCCCCTACCAATAGTCAGTAACTATTATAACTTTTCATTAAAAAAAAACGAATTTCTAAACCAACCGGTCAAATGAATTTCGGTTTTGATTCTCACATGTTCACACTACCAAAACCAGCATCTTAAACGCAGTCATCGTTAGCACAATTCTTGACATATTAAGCACATAAACTGCCAAGATGATTTCGTGGCTCGAGCTGCTGTTCACCGGAACGATGACAAGAAATTCTAGCAAAGTCAAACTGAATAAAACTAGAAAAATCAGAAGAGCCAGCAACAGTACGGTTATAGATACATGTCATCGTCTGCGGCCAGCTGCTATGTCAGAGAGCATTTTAGAAACGACACCTACCAGTTTTACTCCACAGAATAACTAGAGCATTCCCATGCATGTCGATGTCAAGATCTGATCACCTTATGATTTTAACCAAATCAGTTGATAATGATCGCTACTGTAACGGTTCACCTGGCACAGGGTGTATGCGGCCCAATCACCACAAACTGCGTATCCATAAAAACCGGCCAACTGACCGTTTTTTTAAATACGCGATGACGAATGGTCGCATAATCCATGGAAAAATCCTATTGCATGTCGGTTAACTGATAGGACAATGGGGGTTAATGTTGGTCCAGTAGCATTTTCGTCAAGAATAGGTCATGGGAGTCAATTCTAAAGCAATATAGATCGCATACTGGTATTACGCACTATCTCCTGAAGCGACAGCCAGCTTTATACTGGGCGCCGTAGATAATGAAGGGTGGAAAACGAAACAGCTGTTTCTGCTAATTCAGCTGCTGCTTCACCAGCAATACTGTGAGCTGTGGAGGCTTACCACCATCAGACTTCCGTTTTGTTGGCTTTTAATATACCCAAATTTGTAAGTGACTCATTTAGTTTGAGGAAGCGCTTGAATCGGTGGAAAAACGTAATAAACAAAACTAACTACCGAGTCCTATCAAGTTGAACTTGTGCGCACTGACTCGTTATTCACTGCCTTTCAGCAACAAGCATACTTTTCCCTGGCACAACCGGAGCTTTTCTTCACAGGTCTTATCAGGCAAACCACAATACGCAGCTGTAAAAATCGAGGCAAACGGATCGTTCAATCACTTGCAGTGTGACAGCAATGACAGTGAGTGTAAGTATAAACATTATCCATTTTAAAACCAACTTCCAATTTACAGGAGCTTTCAGACAATAAGGGAAACTGGTGTAGGCGACATTGATCAACTTGCATGTCTCCAAATAACTGGTGTTAAGCGGATAAGAAACTACATGTACTCGTTGTGCTGCAGCACCTGTTTACAGAATAAAACGCGTAGCATTTGAGGCGTACCGAGCGAAGATGAAATTCGAGCGGCGTCAGCCGATGCACTCAGGAATGATCGAGGGAAACAGCCTCAACGATAAGCCTAAATCACAATTGTCTAAGAAGAGTCAGTCATATTCACGTGAGCATCCAGATTAGATAGTCATCACTGAGCAGGAAATTCGGGTACGGGCAAGGACGAACTATGTAAGAATGCAGACCAAAATGATGAGGCTAAATCAGACAGTACAAATATGTACATATATATATATATATATATATATATATATATATATGTATGCACGTATACACTCCCACAAGGCACTCACTTCAGTTGTCGCTCCACCAATCGAAGTACATGCAATATGTCCTCGACGACATAATAATCTTCTTCGAGAAAAATCACGTTGCGATCATAATGACTCAACGCAACCAAATGTTCGAACACGAAACGGATCTATGATGCAGGTTGGTGAAGCAAGGTGTAACGAAATCAGTCCTACAGCGATCAGGACACAAGCAGACAACAAGGTAAGCTCACAGCCAAATTCAAATGGTTTATATAATTGCAATTGTAACAGATATACACTACTTATCACATGAATTGCAAGAATGATGACGAACCAATAAAATCAAGCCCAGTCAACCAGTTTCTACCTTCTCCACATTTGAAACAGATAAGTAAGCCGGTACTGGCCTCTATCACTTGTCATTGAAAACAATGATTTCAACCACACACACATGAGTAAATTTCCAGGTCTGTGACGTCTTCATGGGCATTTTGGTTCGGGATGCCGGTGGGCCTCACGGTAATCTACCAAAATGCAAAATGATAAATAAGTACGAACATACCATTTGAACATCACTCAAATTGTAGCATGCCCACAAACTCTTCAATCGGCTCCTTTCAAAAAGAAGCACTAGACTCGAGTTTCGCTCTTATTAGAGCTCGTCAGTAGTGCATATCTTTGCCATCGCCAGAACTAGAACTTCGGCTACGCTTTCATGAGGCAACCGTGTTTACCACTGCACCATTGACCTCACATTAGGCACGACTGAATCATGATATGTGAACGCTCAACCACTTTCGCTTGTGAGTAATGCTTTGATTGCCCGATTATCTCGAAAGGAGATATAGTAGCTGTCCTGTTAACTCCAATCGACGATTTTTCGACTAGGACTTCCTTCTAAGTTAAACTCAGATAAATCATTACCTTGTTGAGTGGTATCTTGATCACTGATGAGTAGTAGGGGATTTTGGTTTGCACATAAATTGAATATCGCCTAATTTATATGAAAACCAAAATCCTCTCACTAAGATGAAACACGCAGCATGGCCCACCAGTAGTGGAACATGGAAAGTGCAGCCCGGTCGGGGCCGTTGATATCCAAAGTCGGTGGCTGGGAACTGTGGGCAAGGTGGTGGGTAATCGGGTTCATTGGCGGGAATGTTGCCATTGTGTGGACGCGCTGTCTGTGAACTAGGTGTAGTTAACGACGAGGAGCATTGAAAACACAGGGGAGCTATTCTGATGATGATTTATTTCCATTTACAGTCCGTCAATTTGTTTGCAAGGTGTAGACATTTTGAGCTTGGATGTTTGGGTATAGACATCGTTGCCCTTAGTAGTTAGGTCACTCCTTGCCCTTTTCCTCACGGTTGGATAAGTATTAGCGCGAACCACTGATATACTACCGTGTTTGATGATGATGTGCTTAATATTGTGTCGACTATAATAGCTTTTACATCAAACACCTTGTGAGTAGGGTGATGTTCAGGATGGGTGCAGTTGTCAGACTCAAGTGAGGAGTGAACTCAAAATAAATGACTGATTTCATAAGCCTCTTTTTGAAGGCGACAGACTGTGATAACAGTGATCGTTGTGCTTAATGGAACAAGTGGGTAATCTCTATGAGTTGTGAATCAGCACCCATTTTATGGTGTGCGATGTAAGTATGCCGATCTTGGATCTTGGGGTAGCGTGCTACAGTATACAGTTTACGGTTAATTAGCTCCTTGGTTAGGCGATAAGGCGCGACCGGTTTTCCCTGCAAGTCACTCGCCTGATTCGAGCGCCAGACGATAACAAAAACCTACCAAACATAAACAAACTGTTACTTACACGCACTGACTCTCTACGCACGTTTGATGATATATGACTTAAATACAATTGCACAAGCCGTAGTTACCTTAAGGCGAGTTAAGATTTGACAGTGTCTAGAAAACCTGTCGTTCCTGAAAGTCGACTTCTTAAGTCCAATAAATGTGGCTGAAATTTTGCAATCGATACAACTATCGTCTCAACAACCAGACTAGTAAAGTGCTGTTATAAGTGTGCAATTATTCAGTAGACTTGAATGAAATGGGAACAGCAGAAGACCATGCAATAATGAGAAAAAACAATTGAAACAAACACGGACCAGTGTAACCAGACAGATCAGCCAATTTTTCGATGGTGGTGAATTATTAAAGTGACAAGGTTTTTGGTCAATGGCTAGTGAATAATTCCAAGATGTAATAATTCTCAAGACTACGTTTGCCCACCGTATTACTGGTCGGTCCACCCATAACACAATTGAGCTGAAAATTGGAATGCAGACATCAAATAACCTTGGCCAACTACCCACACCACGACCGATCAAAGCGCCATGGTTTCCAGTTGCGTTATAATTGTGACGTAATCGCATCCAAACGTTAAATCCGTGTGTGCCTCTGACGTGTCTGACCTCACTTGAACTTGTTTGTGTTCGTTTCGCCCTGACAACGCTGTTTCTCATAAATTTTATGTAATTAGACTGATAATGAATAGCTTATTCGCCACACCATTTTCTTGAGGACACCACACAGCCTTGAAAATGTTTGCTCATAGTTCCGCGATGTCAAATCAAATGGCCGAGTTGGAACACTGAATAGCTGCAGACCTCAGGAAACACACACAGACTAACAAGCACACGAGCTTAGCAGATTCCGAAGCATCAAGGTTGTGCCAGGACAGTTTTGGTGCAAAAGAAGCACACGATAAACCCCAGTAATAAAACATCTCGGCACAATCATTAACGTCTTAATGGAATACACAGTCCCGTTGAACCGTGAACAAGTAAGTCAGGACGACCGTCGTGAATGACTAACCACACGAAGATGTGAACACGATGCACACTCTGAAAATTACATCAACCAGAACGCATTTTGATGTAACAAAGCAAACGAAGAGAAGCGACAAAATAACCGTACTTATTAATCATAAGGATGAATTTACCAGTCCTTACAAACGGATAAGTTTGTTTACTTTCGGCAGCAAGTGAAGAGACAGGAACTGAGAAAGAATACAAAGAAAAGTTGAGATGTGGCCACCTATAACCAATAGACACATGTGTTTGTTGCTTTGCGCGTTGCTGCCTGCGCTGTGAAACACTGACCTTGCTATGTAAGAAATTCAAAAATCATTTCTTACGTACACCTCGTCCTGACTACCGAAATACTTGTTGAGAAGGATAACTGTAACAATAGTCGTTTTCAACCTGAGAAACATACGGTCGTCACGCCAATCAAACGGTCATACTGATTCTTCAGATGCCATCTGATTTTACTAGTAATACATGTAACGTTCTTCTATGAGCATAACGTTTCTCACAACTCGCTTTGCTCTTGTTCGATAGCTGCAGAGTTTCTTTTAGATCAGGTCCGTCGCACTTCACATGGGACTAAACTCTTCTTGTAATGATTATCCCAAACACAAGAAATCAATCCACCTCGGGTGCTCGTTTATTTGTCAGCAGTCTTTAGTCATCGACAGTGTGTGATAAACCCGGATAGGCCAGTGTAAATTTAACAAGCTGTATTGTATAAACACAAACTCGCTCGATAATGGAACTACGCCATAACTGAGCTCATTCGTATGCACAGCCGTCAAGTGCCTTTTGTTCACCTGCATACACAGTTCTCCTATGTAAGTCACGTTAGCCAATCAAAGTCTTGATAGCAGTTTGCTGCAAACGACGCTAGCATCTTGAACTGTTGAATTCGGATTACAGTAGCAATTTATTGCGCATCCATCAAACTTTTGAATTGAAATAGGAAACGTTGGAACCCCATATGAAAATAGAAACAATTCAAACAGGTTATTAATTATCGCAGGTGCGTACAGATCACGGTCTACGAGTGTGTGGACATTCGGTGGACGTGCGAGAGTGACACAAAGGCCCGTCACGAGATGCGTGCTCGTCGGTGATGAAAGGTGCACATTCGTTCAGTTTAAGGGTAACTTATCAAGTAAGGTGGAAGATTTGCATGAATAGTTCCTGAGTACACAGAGGAGCATTGTGAGGCCTGGTGACAAGTCTTTGACGCGGACAACAAACGCACTCTGACGGTTCTGGATTAGAATTAATTAATTTTATGGATAAGTCGGAATGCTTCTTCCGACATTAGATGAATGGGCAGCGCTGGAGGTGGGCTTTTCCGAACCGTTGCACAGACATTTCGAGAGACGTTCACGAATCCTGTCCGATAGCTTGAAAGCAACAGATAAGAAAGCAGCTCCCGTAAACTATCCACAGCAGCACTGCATTAATGGTGAGGGATAGGATGACCCGTGTCGCACGGTGAAAACTTTCAACCGAACTCGACAATTGTCGATTAGTAAGGTCGTCGGAGGCTTCTTTCCAGTAAGGTGGATGCATAGAAAGAGACATTCTCCGGGATCAGGATGGTTTTACACCTAGTGTCAGACTGCATATTGTGGGGGACTGTCAGGCAGGAAGTGCGAGCATTCCAACTCTCGGCGGAATACTCCAACACAGGGGGAGGTGCGTTCAAAAACCCACGGTGAGCGGATGGAGAACGGCGTGGGAGAACGGATGAGTCATCGCTCGACCGGATCGGACCAACGGGCGAGACGTGGCAGCCGAAATAGGATGGATGACCAAATTGAAGGCGTGATTATTCCAACAC
>JTDE01002372.1:50386-65411 GCA_014338405.1 Paragonimus skrjabini miyazakii
ACTAGTTGCGTTTGCCAAACTGCGTCAGCTGTGGCGTCGAAAAGACGTCCGGTTGTCGCTGAAAGGAAGGGTATATAATGCCTGTGTGCGTTCCATTTTGCTTTATGGTTCGGAAACGTGGCGTGTTCACAAAGAAGACATCAACAGGCTTGCTGTGTTTGACCATCGTTGTCTCCGCCAGTTGGCCCATATTAAGTGGACTGATCGCGTGAGCAATCTGGCAGTTCGCCGGCGCGTATTCCGGAACGCTCGGGATGCGCGATCAATTGGTCAGTTAATCTCGGTACACAGCTTGCGATGATTGGGTCACGTACTCCGTATGTCATCTAATCGTTTATCGTACCGGGCATTATACACTGAGGCCACCAACAGTTGGGTAAAACCGCGTGGTGGTCAAGCAACAACGTGGTCACAAAATATGAAGACCCTGACTGCTCCATTGAGCAAAGTGGGTAGGTGTCGCCTGCCTGGATGGGGTCCTGGTGATCACTCAAACCGCTGGTTAGAGACGCTATCCGAGATGGCTAAGTGTCGCAGTCAATGGCGGACCTGTATCCATACCATTTCTAGTTCTTTCACTTAGTCTTGTTTTAATAATTTTCAATTTTCTTAGTAACCTTTTCTTCCAGGATATTCCACGTCACTGTTGAGGTGAACGGCCGCCCGAGCCACAGTACTTTTTGGTCAGGCTCGTGGCTGCTATGATGATGATGATGGGTAACAGATACGCCTAGACTGTATGGATTGCACTCCACACATTCAAGAATAAGCCTGTTATGACCAATATCATTCAGTCTACTCACGTTGTTCTGTCTTAACGTTCTGCCTGCATGGATTGTTAATGAAAACTACTAGTTGACTTTGCTACAACTGTGTCCGTTAACTCACTCATATTAATGGACGAATGTTCAAATGTATGGAGAACAAACTTTGCAGATCAGGTCAAGTGGGAGCACCTAGAACCCGGAACAGACCACGACAGAAAGTGTGTTTCGCTGTAATTGTGTAGTTACTGCAGAACAGACTCTTTGAATCTTATAAGAACGAATCACTTAATTTCCTGTGATTTTGGATAAGGAAACGGCCGTCAAGAACTTAAAAACGCTCTGACTAATAGCTGGCCCAAAGACCGAGAGCATTACTTCGTCAAACGATTGATAAAGATTAAACGAGCCCACTCGTCTGTGAACAGTTGTACTGACAGTGTCAGTGAGACCAAATGCGATTAGTCGTACCGACTTAACTGATGGGCTGAATATTTTGGAGAACAATCCGGTTGACTTGGACTGGATCGCATGAACGACGTGACCCAAACGATCAGTAATTGAGTTCTCAGCGGCCCTCCGATTGAAGCAGAAGTGGCCCTGCAGCTTAAGTTGTTGAAGCACAAGAAGCATTTAGGCACAGAGCACTCTCCTCTTTACCCTTTCAAAGAAGGTAGCGAGAAATTAAAACTGTAAGAAACAAGCTTTCTGGGGATCTGAAATCTACGGGACAACCACAGAACCTGCAACGGTGGACGGCCTCTCAGGCCACAGTGCAGTCCGGGAGGGGAGAGGACGTGAGTATTATGAATGAATGACGCTTTTTAGTAACAGGGTAATCTGGTGAAAATTGTACTAACATCGTGGCATCGGGCATACACAATCTTACAATGAATATGAACGTATTGCAGTATTGCACAGACTCGCCTTGGCACCAGAAACACATTTTATAATTGTTTCAAGCGTAGTAGTTCGGACAATATTGCATATTGCTTAAACAGTCCGAAACAATTTGGTGTCCTGATTAACATTCACAAAAGTTAACGTGAGCCAACTGACTGTTAGGAAAACCAATCCAGTGTTAATTACCCAGTAAAATCAACAAAACAATACGTTTTTGGTCCTCGCAGAAACATTTGTATACAGACTTAAAAGGAGAGTGACCCAAATTAAGGCGACTAATTGAATCAACATTTAACAAATCCCAACTACAATACAGTCACTTAGCCACCTAATGCATCCCAGGATGAAAATCACGCTTTTCTTTCTAAGTTGGCTGAAAAAATGTTGTTGCGTAAACAGAAGTATTATCCATAACAAGCATCCGGAACAAAATACTCAGTTTGAAGGAATACTGTACATGATTGATTAGCTGCATTGATAGTGAACAAGTTCCGTGAAACAACATACGACGAAATGCAGTTTGACCCGTTAATTTGTATTGCGAGACAGCAAGTGTATGACGATTCGTCTTGTTTCTGAAAGTGTACCAGTCATAATGATCATCATCAAAAACGGCAATACATCAGTGGTTCGGGAGTATGCTCAACAGCCATACAGTCATGAAGAGAAGAGCACGCCTTTGCTAATGAGTAAGAACTGGAAAAGAGAGGACTTAACTACTAAAGGCAACTATGTATATGACCACACATTCAACACCAAGGTGCCCACATTTGACAAACAAACAACCGAGTTATAAACGAAAGTAAAGCGTTATCACCAAGACAGATTCCTCAAGATTTTCACTGCCCTGCTCCATTAAGTGTGCTCACTTCACAGTCAACTCGGTCAAACAATGGCCCGATTAGCCTTCAGTTCATCATGTCTCTGGTCACCGAAATTGTGACTTGCGGTTGCGCCGACTCGAGAGACGAGCCCGATCAACCACAACTAACTCCTCAGTGAACGACTGCATTTCTCTACGTTAGGTCATCTGCTCTCTCCGCACCTCACGTCAGTAGGCCGCAGCATCAGCAATGTTCGATGTAACAAGCGACTAGTTTTCATCTTTAGTAAGTGGCCGAAACATTCAAGTATGTGCACATTTAACAAACAAAGCAGCTCGCCTGGTACTGACTACCAAACACCCACTCCCTAACTTCTTCGGTGCTTATCTCTTGATGTCACCCGGTGAAAGCGATCGAAAGCAAACACTGATGATTAAATATATGAAGACGATTCACGTCTTCTACCATGAACGGCCAGACTACGCAGCTGTAAAGTAGTACAGCCCTCATAATCTACTTATATCCGTGACCCTTCAGTCTTGCAGACATGCTCCTCTATCAACAAGGCTGTCCTAGATTGACGAACACTGCCGTATTATTGGAAATATGAGCTCACATATCATTCCCTATATCTCTGCCGCTGCTGATGCAACTTCTTGGATAAATAAACCGATCAAAAAACCTAATAAATTCACTAAACAACGTTAGATCCACATTGGTCTTTCCTGAAACGGTATTCCATCTAACTGCCCACAATAATATTATTCTAATCCTTCAAACTGACAAGTTTTAATGGTCAATCGACCTCAACACTGGCTGATAGCTCAGATGTCATTCAGAAATTTACCTCTGGGTTTATGGGAGCTCCACGGTTGCGCTGACATTCATCGAATAACATAGTCAATTCTAATCCACGCCCAACCAAAAGTTTATCATACGCTGCGTAGCAGCGAACTGTTCGCACGTTAGTGAGAATAAAACTGACCTGGTTCCACAAGGTCAATTGTTTTAACATTTAACCTCTGGTGAATCCAACCAACCCAACACGCGTCAGAGATTCGAAATATCGTTGACACGATCAATCGACCATGTTTCACACGATATACCCTTTCGGTATTTCAGTCGAAATGAAGACGAATATCGCGCGTAGTTGCCTCAATCGACAATCCTTATCAAGCTTATCAGTGGTTGAATCTCAAGCAAGCATGAATTCGTGCGTATAAACTACTGTGAATCTGAAGGGACTGCAGGCGTTAATGACGACAGTGATTTGTCAGACGAGTGCTTTGGTTCAACGGCATAAACCTGACTCGCTGTTGCAAGCGATCCAATGAGAATCCGACGGCTAGTCATATCGGGCTCAATGGGTAACCCGGTTGGCACGCGCATAAGCGCCTGCCAAATCTCACTTTACTGCTTGCGAACCGTATAGGATGCACACTAGGTTAAAACAGTGCATACTTCAGTGCCCTACGTCGTACATTCGAAATGTACTGTAAGTGAACTGATTAGTTCATTCAATCTTCCAGCGTCCTTCGGGTGTGTGCAAGTTCGGCTACCCTAACGAAATCTTTCCATCGAACTGTTCACAGAACTCGCCACGGAAAGGTTGAACACAACATGAACATTGGGTTGTCCTGAAATGCAAAAGTACAGAAGTCGAACTGAGCGACTGAGCGGGCGTTCGTAACGGACACATGCGAGGTGCGTCGATCCGTCAGCAGGTACGCGCTGCTGCGCATGTCTACACGCACTTAATCTGCAGACGAACGGTATGGCGGGTATCGCTCCAACGCCACACGGTGTGGTACACATACGTACAGGCAACTGTGTGAACGTAGCTTATGTCACGTGACCTGCGCCACCTGATCCATCAAAGTAGACAGACTGTGACCATACGCGCTGGTCACCAGGGCGAAAATCATAACGCGGATGAAAGTTGTCGCGGCGGCACACACAAAGGCGCACCGAGCATACCGACAACAATAAGTGACAAAAAAACTATGATCATATGTCAAACGAGTATCGACTGTTAGCAAGCGAACCTTTGTCGCCACAAACCGGGTCGAAGTTAGAGAGTTGATTTCGAGCGAACACAGAGCACATTCTACGTCCAAATTTCATGAACAAATGTAGATTGTTACCACAAAACTTGTTGGGAAAATCCTACTTTCTAGAATTTCGTTGTGCTTACTGAAGTTTGTTGTCTTAGGTAATTCACACGGTTCTCCATAAGAAAACAACGTTCCGAGCTAGTTATTTATAGACATTCACCGAAGAAAAAAACAAGTTAGATTTATCCATTACAATTCCTATCTCATACCATTACACACAGAATCAATCAAAGCTGACCTAAAGAAATTTGATGGGTGTACTGCTGATGAATGGTAGGGGGATTTTGGTCTATATAAACTGGGCAAGTGACTGTAACTGTCGCATTCCAAAAGACTTTTCAGTCAGCCCCTTTCGAAACGAAGCACTAGGCCCAAGTCTCGTTCGTGTTACAGCTCGCCATTAGTGCACATCCTTGTAACGGCCAGGACAAAAACTTCGGCCGCGCATTCACGACGTGACTGTGTAGACTATTGCCCCACTGATCTCCTATTAAGTACGAATGGATTATCATATGCAAACACTCAGTCACAGTCACTTGTGAGTAATGACATAAGATACTCCAACGAACATCCTCAGTTTGACGCTTCCAAAGTCCTATGGTGCGTTCGCTTGTCTTCAGTTTACTTTTCAAGTAAAGAGTTAGGGCATGAACATGTGAACAAACTATAAGTAACTGCATGGAAAAAGCTTTTTCAAAGATTTCATGATAAAACCTCGTTCTCAGAAGACAAAATAACATATTTGGTACTATATGTACGTTGTCAAGTAAGTTGTTGCGAAAATCATGGTCAGCTGCTTTTAGTACATTTGTAATAGAAAAGTGGGTAGGCGCTGGACCCTCGTCCACCAAAAATTTAAAACGCCTTTCCTGAAGATCAGTCGGAACATAGTTCCAACAAGCATCCAACAAAAAGAACGCGGTAGGATTCGGAAACTAACCGTATATCTGCAGTAATGTTTGGAAGTATGACAAATAGTTAGCTCCTGCCTAATCTGAGACCAACGGCAACAACCAAGAGTGGAATGGAAAAGAGCGCGAGGTGGGCTCCAGACCACCCGGTGCAATCAAACGCGAGTCAAGTGAACAGTGTGTAGAACTTTCGACTGTGTTAAACAACACTCGAAAAGGTACATAAGAAATTATCTTGAAGAATAGAATAATAGGTGGGTCGTTGGGAAAGTGGCATTCATTCGCTGTGTGTAATTAGCTGCGCGACTGAAGAATGTGGCATTGAATTCGTACCAGGCTTCCTATAGCAAGCGTACACAGAAGCATCCGTACACAACAGACAATCAGGAAAACACGACTGCAGCCGAGATCCTTTGGAGAAGGTACATGATCACTGGTCGCTGCATGTTGCAACAGCTTGTCCTGTGTCACCAGCCCCTTCAGAGTGAATCACAGTTCCCGTGGGAGTCGATCAACATCCAGCATGCGTTCATCCACTCATCAGTGCTGTTACCACTGCTTATTCACTTATTCTTCATACCAGGGAAAAACCTATTGGTATCAGACTTCTCAATGATAATGTAGACAGAGTAAATGTTATCCTGTGATAAACGGGAATGATTTCCTCAGCTAATTCACCTGCATTACAAGCCGCTAATGGATATCGGATCGAAACGTACGGCACATGCTCAAGTACACTTGATCTAGGCATGCGACAACAATTTCGTTACACCCCAAGGTCTACCAGTGTCATCGCAGAGCAGATATTGATGCTGTTTCAACTTCGTCTGACGTAAGCCTGGAGGACCCGGCGCAAGCACAGCTAAGCGACGAAGAACTACTTTGTCCCGAGACATTTTCATCTCTCCGACTGTTGAAGGTCCTCCTCCTCCTCATTGTTATTCCAGTATTATGTGCGAAGCATCTAAATTTAATCCTCAACAATTTATTCCAGTGATATGTCGCAGACCTTTGTTCGACATTCGCCCCCACACCCCTGAGTACGCGCCACTCAGACTAATTTAATAACGTTACGTCTGGCCTAGTGTGAACCGGGATATTCCTATTTTAGCTAAATCCAGTCTGCATTGCCAGCTTCGCAAGATACACCGCCACACTAGCCATTTGCCCGCAACAAATTTGCGTTTTTCACACATTCGTTTAGATACGTTGGTCCACAGCCACCGTCTGATGAGAAGACTTTCTTGGCCACTCGTTGACTGAAGGCAACTCTCATACCAGATACCACTAGTGAGACTATTGCCAAGACTTTTCTTTTCCCCTGGATAGCTAATGTCGATGTACCATCTGTGGTTAATGCAGATAGATTGATCAGTCTAGGTGAATCCAGTCCTCTTTGACTTCACCCAGTCTTTTGTATGGAGAT
This sequence comes from Paragonimus skrjabini miyazakii, assembly GCA_014338405.1. Classification (NCBI taxonomy): domain Eukaryota; kingdom Metazoa; phylum Platyhelminthes; class Trematoda; order Plagiorchiida; family Troglotrematidae; genus Paragonimus; species Paragonimus skrjabini miyazakii. The sequence goes on from JTDE01002372.1 coordinate 57,329, forward strand.
TAATTGTAGTTCATTTATCTTAAAACAACACCAATTTAAAGTGAAAAAATGAATGAACTACAGTCAATTTTGATACAAAATAAATAGTGAAGTTAGGGACTAGACAAACCGAGAGGACTAACGTCAAGTGAGAGATCAAGGGTACCGTCACTTTGTCGTAATAGTTCTGATAGCCAAGTTGTTTGAAGAATCCGTATGGAGCCTTGACTGTGCCTACGGAGTACGCGAACAAATTCTACTGTCAATAACGCTGTTATGTGCTGCAGTGAGTCGACCAAATTTAATGAAACCAACATCCCTAGTCATGACTTGTAATTATGGCCCTCGTGCGCACGGATGGATAGTTAATGATAACGAAAGTGTTCAGCTGAGGAGAGCTTACAACTCAGAAATCCAGAACTTTGAACAACTGAATTAGTCAATTGTACATCGTTGATGGCAAAATCCTCAAAGAGTTCTTGGAATTTGAAGGACGCGCCCTGTTCTTCAAAGTGGTGGTTGATCTATCTAGAATCTTATTTTTGGCTGTACCAATAATAACACCTGTGCTTTGAGTGGTTCCATAAAGGAATGGTCGAAGTGTTATCACAATCATAGCAATCACTTACTACGTTTATGGGCTATTACCTGACCTCCTGTCAGTTTTCCTCTGTAACACTTTGTCCGTGCAGGTATCATTTTATTCAGTCTAGATTCCAAACCATGGCTCCACCGGTTATTTAGAATTCTGTACATCGGCTAGAACGTAAATGGTATCGACCATTATATCATTAGAGTAACCAGGTAAAAGGTGATGCAATTTTCCGCTGAAGTGGCACGATTGCTCGAGTGCATTTGAAGCAAAAAGCTGCTGAGCGATCTGAAGTTTCTACACCGCTGGACTACAGACAGTATAATGTTATGCACTTCCATCATCCTGACTGTAATGAGTATCTTCCCAGCGATAAAAAACTTCCGTATAACTACTCGTGAACGGGACTTAGGGACAATTAGTCTGTTATTTCAGCTTGTCATCCACATCACCATCATAGACGACGATGCATAAGTGGTTAGCTAAAACTACAGCGTCCAACGATCCACCTGACTTACAGCGAGCTTATATCTGAATGTGCCCATTCTGTAACAATTCAGTGGAATGTGTCGTAACAGCATCATCGCCAACAGAACTTGTTCGCGTACTCGGTAGGCACATTCAAGGCTCCATATCGTTTCTTCAGACAACTTGAGTATCAGAACCATTACGACAAAGTGACGGTACATTAGACCTCTCATTTGCCGCTAGTCCTCTGTTGTTTGTTGTATGCGATGATGCGCCCGTAGTTTGCTTGACGTGTTATGCTTATGTTTCTCTCTCACCCATTTTCTTTTTAATTTACTATTGTTCGCAATTGCCGAACTTCAGAAGCTGAGAATATTTACCAATTTCTCTTCTTTTTCTATACTGTTCACGACAGAATCAGTTGTATACGAGCAATCTCAGCTTCTTGAAGTCTATATGTTTCCGGCGATTTCTGTGAACAGTCGTTCTAAACTGGTATTACACACTTTTACCGTAGGCACGTTAAGCTTGCCGACAATCAGCAGATGCAGTCAGTGAGGTCGCTGTGCAGCAAAATTAAAAACAAAGAAGCGAAACACCAGCGCATGATCTACATCTGTGAACGTGTGGCAATATGAACGGAGTGGAACCACACAACCTACGGCAAGCAACAAAGTAGTCTATGTGAGTCTCAGCCTGATTAACAAAGAGAGAACGCCAAACAGAACACTAAGTTCGATGTCTAAATTCAAAACTGGGATCAAACAGCTTGTGCTGGACACTCAGTTTTCATTATCATCTGTCATCATCGGGGTGAAGTTATGTTAGCTCAAATCTAGCATTAGAAGGAGTCCGGGCATCACCTAATCAGCCCATTTGGGTGTTCGTATTTCCGACCAAAATGACAACTGTGTCAATCTGTGGAGCCGATTTAAAGGCGTTCTTGGAGGCACTATCACTGCGGTCAGTTGAAGCATAGGAAGACACAGTAGAGGTATCAGAGGGTTGTGTCTAGAGCTGGTCCTGGCATAACCCAATAGATGGACGGGATAGAGCATAACGTTAATGTGAATTCAGTCCATTAATTTGGTCAGAACTGTCGCGCTGAGGACTACATTCACTACAATCCGACTGATTATAATTGGCTATGGAGTCGTCAGTGTGTACAACGGGAATGCAGTAGGCAATGCAGGTGCCGTCAGTTCGATATACTATTTACTGTTTTGGGTTCTGTTATCTTAAACATAACGCATGTCTATTTTTAATGAGTCCATTTTCCTGGAGAGGGCTGCCTATGACATCTTTTCAATCCACAACTTAGAGCACCGGAATACTGTAGTCCATCATACTTCTTTCTGTCGGTATTCTGGCATGAATGAGTCCGTCAATGTGATCACCACACCTTCTGGTTTTGTCCAGTAAGACATTGAGATGCGTAGGCCATCACGCTACATCAAGAGTCGGTCTCTCCCTAATGCCAACCTTGAAGACCCCAACAATCTTTGGACCTAAATTCTGCAGGGATTTCTGATGGCTGGTACTTTAGCATGTGGCAAAGTGGTCCATGGGTTCACCAGACACCACGCCCTAGAAGCGATCTTCTAGTTGTTGGATGTCACACGGAATATTCTTTGTGAGAGATCACACAGGTCAGGAGGCGATGTCCGTAAGACATTTAGGCATATATTAATGACTGACCACAACTGGGTTGAAAACCAAACTGTCCGCACGAGAATTATGATAAACGATTCAGTCTAATTTGCGCCCCTAGCTTGAAGCGTACATGCGTTAGTAGGACTGTCATTGATGCAGCTAACACACCTCATCAACATCGTCATAGACAGCGAAACATCCGCGGTTCATACTGATGCTTAAATGCCACACAACCATGAAGGAAAAAAAATTATATAGGAAGCAAAGAAAAATAAGGGGTGGAGAAGGGGACCTAACTGTTAAAAATAACTACGTTTACATTAGAAAATATAGCATCAAGGCGTCTACACTTTGCAAACAAACAACCAAGCTATGAGTGAAATAGAGGCGTCATCAGCAAGACAACTTCCTTAGGGCTTTCACTGCCCCGCGTCACCCGGGCTGGGGCTCTCGCGATTCACAGAGTCAGTGGCTTGAGTCGTTAAGTAAGATGGGGGATAACGGAGCTCAGTGGCGTGAATGTTGTCGTTATTTGGTCGAGTTGTCTGTGAAGTGAGTGCATTTAATGACACGGAACAGTGAAAGCCGTAAGACGGCTGTCTTGCTGATGACGTCTTACTCTCACCAACTGCTCGATTGTTTGTTTGCAAGGTGTAGGTGTCTTGATGTTGTCTGTGTGAATATAGACGTAGCTAGTAGTTAGGTCTCCTCCCCCTTCTCTTTTCTTTTCTTCTCTCTTCCTACTTAGGTTTTTCTACTTCGTTATTCCTTCATGGTTGTATGGCAGTTAAGTATCAGTGTGAACCATTGATGTATTGATGTCTATGGTGATGATGATGATGCCCGCATCATTAAGTACACTCACTTCATAGACAACTCGGACAAACAACGACAACATTCACGCCAATGAGCTCGATCTGTCGCCATCTCACCCAACGTCTCCAGCCACTGACTCTGTGAGTCGCAAGGGCCCCAGATCGGGAGACGAACCCGATTCACAGTAGCCAACCCCTTCGTGAAAGATTTTATTTGTCTACACCAGGTCATCATCTGTCCACCTCGCACCTTACGCCAGTGGGCCGCAGCGTCGGCAAACAGTGCTCCGTGTGGAAAACGACTCGCTAGCATTCTTAGTACATGACCTAGCCATCTAAGTCTGTCCAGATGTAATGAGTGAACAAAAGAACTCGTTTGACAATCAGTGCCAAACACCCGCTTTCTAACCTCCTCGTTGCTTACTCGTTGGGGCCACCCGATACCAGCGACTGAACGTAGACATCGGTGGTCAAATACCTGAAGGCGGTTCAAGTCCTCTACTCTGATCGGCCATGTTTCGCTGCCGTAAAGTAATACAGCCCTCACTTTAGTCTGATATACGCGACCCTTAAGCTTAAGAGAGATACCTTTCTGTCACCATAAGTGCCTCAGATTAGTAAACACCGCTCTAGCCTTTGAAATAAACGCTTCTATTTCATTCCATACATCTCCGTCGCCGCCGCCGGTGATGCAGCTTCTCAGGTATACAAATCGATCAACAATCTCCATGGCTTCATTATCTAACATTAAATCCACGTAATCACAGCAAACTTGCGGAAACACTTTGCATCTTTAGGCTGCATAACGCATTCTGAAGTACATAGCAGAACGCGAAATAGTATCCAGCGTTGTTTGTGCCGCTTGAAAGTTGTCAAACAGCAACACCCTGTCGTCACCATAATCAAGATCAGTCATTCTTCTACCAGGTTGGAGGCCCACACCGGAGACAATCCTACATTATATCGTCCATCACAAAATTAAGCAAAACTGGTGAAATTGGACAAACTTGACATACGCCGCTCCTGGTGCTGAAATTGTCATACAGTTCACAATATACCCTAACCAGAGCTGAAATATGGGAATAAAACGCTGACAGTATGTTCACATACTTGGTCCGTACATCACTAAGTTTAAGCGATCCTAAAAGTGTAGATCGATCCACCGAATCGAATGCAACTTTATAGTCGAGAAATATGGTGATTGTGAGCCGACGATATACATGACGCTGCTCCAATATTTGACGAAGGGTAAAAATGTTATCAAAACTTCCTCGCCCAGGGCGAAACCCTGCCTGTTCTTATCTAATGTTTATCTACCGAACTGTAGTGAGTCGACGAAGTATAATGGATTCCAGCACACTTGAAATGACTGGGGTCAAACTAATTTCCCTATGGTTTTCACACGAGTCCCGGGTTCCTTTCTTAAATAGGGGAACTATTATCGCGTGATCCCAACACCGAGGGATGGTCTCTGTCATCCACACAAGTTGAAACAACTGAGTCAAAGCCACTAATAACGCCTTCCTATATTCGTTGAAAAGTGCCGGCACGAGAACATCTGAACCATCAGCCCTATAACGTTTGAGAGCCGAAATTCAATTTCGAACCTCAGTCTTAGTGGGTGGTTCCAAATCTACCGACCAGGGTGTCACATCACAAGTATGTGGTGGCAGCACGGTAGAAGCAGGAGGCCAGCTAAATTGACCCTCAAAGTGTTCCGCCCAGCGTTCCAACCTTCTGGACTTATTATAAATTAGTGTGCCATCTGCCTCGTTGATAGCTTCACTGACAGACGGTCGCCTGGGACCAGTGTCACGGATTAGCTTAAAGAGTTTGCCGGTGTTCCCTGAGGCAAAAGCGGTTTCCATTTCCTTAACCTTTTCCACTAACCAAGCCACACGATCAGCCTTTAGACTACGTTTCAGTTTCCTACGGATATCTCTTCTAGAACTGTTATATGAACTACCAGGAGGAATGTTCCGTTTGGCTTCTAACAACTCCAGGGATTTCTCCGTGATCTAATGTTTGTTCAACCCATGTACCCCCCTGCCGCATGCTACATTACCAGCTTTCTGAATGGCCTGAGTGAGAACCACTAAGGCAGCTGGTTTGGTACTTACGCTTTACCGACGGTAAAGCCAGTTAATCAACACACAGTCGTTGCCCAGCAAAAGTAAGAACAAAATGACAACGTACCAACGCATAATCTGAATCCAAGCATGTGCTCCAATAAGAACTACGGTTTTGAATGGAACTCTGCCACCTATAACTAACTGCTATGTGGTCTATCTGACACCAGGCCTGATTCGGAGAAGGCGGGCGCCAAGTATAGCATTGACGTGCACGATGCCTAAAATTAGTGCTGGCTAAAAATAGCTCATGCTCTGTGCAAAGCTACAACAATCGTCCACCATTATCTGACTGATGTGACGCTATCCCAAACCTGCCACCTAAAGGAGATTCGGCCACACCAAAGCGGATGATCTGAGCATTTATAACTCCGGCTAGAACGGCTGTATCAGAGCCACGTTTTGGCCGAAGGAAAGCGGCCAGATCCGAGTAAAATGAATGCTTGACGCCGACGTCACTACAGTCAATAGAACCGTAACCAGTCGCAATGAATAAATCTCTGAGTCTTGCTTCTAGAACTGCCTTAACAGAACCTGCCAAGCGGACGGCACAAAGTTCACTGTTAACAGGAATCCAATCAACCAATGCGGCTGCCGCCGTCGTGCTGAGGACTATACCTACTCCAGCTTGACCTGTAACAGCGGCTGTGGAGTCACCCGAAGTGTATAACCAGTATCGGGTAGACAACGTGGGTGCTGTTAGTTCCATATGCTGACTACTGTCCTGGATTCCAGCCTCCGAGATACAGCAGACATCGATATGCAACGAGTCTAACGTTCGTGCGAGAGCAACCTGCTAACATATTTGTTTTATCGTGCAAACGTTGAAGGCACCTATATTAATTTGCATTCTCGGTCTAAGTAAGTAGATAACACACCTACCCATAATTAATCAAGAGGTTTAGATTGCTGGGTTGAACACTATGAGGAATACTTCATTCGGTCTTCAACTTCTGTAGCGTTGTCATCTTATCTCTACTGTCGGTTGAATCAGAACCACGTTCGCGAAGTGAAGTTCACATTATCATTTCGGCTCTTGAACATAACTATCGGGCTACTTCAGATGATCTTGTAATGACATTTTTCAAAAAAATGCCGACGCCGTAATGAGGGTTGTTATTTTATCGTTTCAACCTGTGTGGATTTCACTCTGTCAGGGTCAATCATCAGCAATTCTTCTACATAAGACGATCACTGAGTACTCTAGTAGAGATCACGGGGTTATTAGCTTGACCGAGGTGATTCCCAAGGTGCTGGCATCCTTGTATACTTCGTCAGTTCACTGTAACCTATTTGGAGGATACCAGAAAAATTGCAAACATAGTTTCTCAAGAGGGCAAGAAGACACATTGCGAGATGCAAGCATTTCGTTTATTCTCCAGCATAATTCGGTGGTGAAGGAGGATGTATGATACAGATTTGCACTACTCGTGAACTTCTTGAGCAATGTCTTGTGCATCTCCGGCCAACAGTGAACTACAAAAATGCATAGATACTGTGGATCGTTCCGTATTTTGTGGTCATCTAAACGTAGGGATAGGACCGCGCGAAACATGAGTATACTGTCGTCACCCCATTTTCAAACATGTACTCAGGTCAGAGTATACATTTTTTGTTCGATTTTGTCGTAGGTGATTAATGGTGGACTGGCTCTTGCATTCAACGAATGCTTGTTGAAGACCGACTGTTTTTAACCGTGTCAGCAGCAAAATGCTACTGTTTGGCAATTGCCAAGCGGTATAGATAATATTAGAGGGTGTTTCACGCTATGCCAAGTAGTTCCGGAGACGCTTTACAGCCTTACTGTACAGCATGTTTTCATGAGACGGTTGCAGTTACGTAGATTTACTGTTCAACAAGGAAGTTGTCGGAGTTGACCGGCTCGTGTACTTAGGAGGCTGTATCGACAATGGCGGATACACAGGACGTAAACCAGAAGCCGCTAACTTTTACGCTGGGACGGTGATCGTCAATCTGGATCGGTCATTGGACCAGAGAAGAATATCTCTTATGATTAAAGGTTCCACATATTAGGCAATATTGTGAACAGCGTTACTTTGCCGTTGTGAGCCACAGATGCTCAGAATGGGGGATGTTACTCGTCTGCAACTTATTTATCGCCAATGTCTGTGACTCATCGTGCATGTTCGGCAGCTTCAGTCAACACCATCATCATCATCATCAAAACAGCCATGAGCCTGACCAAAAGGTATTGTGGCTCGGGCCGCCGCTCGCCTCAACAGTGACGTGGAATATCCTGGAAGAAAAGGTTACTAAGGAGGTTGAAAATTATTAAAACAAGACTAAGCGGAAGAACTAGAAATTGTATGGATACAGGTCCGCCATTGACTGCGACACTTAGCCATCTCGGATAGCGTCTCTAACCAGCGGTTTGAGTGATCACCAGGACCCCATCCAGGCAGGCGACACCTATCCACTTTGCTCAA